>JAADVD010000223.1:0-48321 GCA_023334535.1 Pythium vanterpoolii
CAAGGGCCAGGCGTGTGTGGCGGATATCAAGGACGGCGCATGCCCTGGCAAGCAAGACGGTCTCCCGAACGGTGCGGTCTGTGGTATTGTGAAGACCGGCGTGTACGGTTGCAAGCCGGCATCGCACAAGAAGCACTAGATCTACGTCTTTTGGAAGACAATCACTGGGGTGCACTGTGTCTTCATTTGACTAAATCGGCAAGTCGACATGTAATCAATGTATTGATTCATGTACTCGAATCTCTGACGTTTGAGCCCATCCTGATTTCTGTGGTTGGGGTTTGTTGATGACCATCAGCTCCGTATCGCATAAAAGAGGTGTTCCTGACACATGAGTCGTCAGCTACCGGTAGAATACCGGTATCTCGACGTTCTGGAAGATTTGTTCTGGAGGATCCGGCTTTAAAATTTTGCGACAGATCGGTTAAGAACCTCTCTTCTGTTGCTAACTTCACTATGGCATGCCTTCTGAACCGCCACCCTACCGAACCCAAAAGGGGAGGGAAAGCGATGACCACCACACTGGCATCGGCGACGACCGTGTCAGCCGACTCTGACGACCGTGACGACATGGCTGACAGCCCCAGCGAGCCGCCGCGTCCGACGAATGATGGAGATACTTGGAAAGTCCGCAAGACCTCGCTCCTTAGCGGTATGCGCCGCCGGCTCAAGCCCTTTACCGCCGGTAAGTTGGTTAGTTAGTCGCGGAGCGTCGTTGGTCGTCCGGTCCCATTGGAGCGGCGGTGGTGGTGGTGGTGGTGGTGGACAGTGAACAGTGGTTGTCGTACGGGCGTAGGTTTTTTTTCTCTCCCACACACACGACAACAGTCCGCTGTGTGGGAAAGGGGAGGTAGGAAACCCATACATACCCATTCCGAGAGACCGTTCTGTTTCCACCATCGCTCCCCTCGTCCTCCTCCTTCTCCCGTGACCCGAAACTCGACCGCGGCGGTTAGACACGATGGAGAGCTCGTCGCTAACCGATGCGCTGTTGTTGTACCATGCGTCGACCGCGGCCATGCTCGCAGATCGCCACTCATGCCTCGCGACGCCCTACGGCGCAAGCGACCCCCGCACGCAGCAGTTTTTCCAAGTCAACATTAGCAAAGCACGCGCACCGGTCACGTGCGCCAGTGCCGGGCACCTCAAAGGCAAAGCGATCTACGCCGATCGTGACTTGGCGAAAAACGCACGCATTTGGACCGAAGCGCCGTACGTCGCGATGCAGCACGCGCCGAGTCGCACGCGCGTGCCGTGCTGCCAGTACTGTTTGGTCCCGTTAATAGGGGACTACAAAACCCAGTGGACCGCGTTGGCCGCGAAATGGAACGACCACCAGCACCAGCAAAAGAGTAATACCACCGAAGCCATGGCGACGCCCCAAGACCTTGATGACCTGCTAACGCAGCTCCAAGTTGAGCACCGCAACTGTGGGCTCGCAGCACCGGTGGTGACCTGTGCGTGCGGCGATCTGTACTGCTCCAAGCTCTGTCAGTTGCGCGCGTACCACGAATTCCACGCTGTCCTCTGCCCGCGAGACGATGCGTTCTCGGCCATGAGTGTGTTTGTGCGCCACACGCAAGACACCAACGACATTTTCCTCTTGGCGGCCAAGGTAATTGCGCGCGTCCTCAGCCGCTTCCTTGTGACCCAAGACTTAGTCAAAGCCCGCGAACCGATCGACATGTTCCACAAGAAACCGTGGTGGGAAGTCGTGATGATAGAAAAGCATGTCCAGCGCCAGAGTCAAAGTCGCGGTCGGCGCAACAGCAACGACAGCACGTCGACGCGCGCAAGCAGCAGCAGTCCTGGTGGTAGCAGCGGCGCCGACCACGACGAATCTCCTCCCAAACGCCTCCGCGTGGAGACCAATGGGACTGGAGAGGAGAACGACGACGATGACGAGGAAGAGCGCGCCGAGTACGTCGCGACAACACTGGACGGCGACGGTGTCGACATCCCACGGAACCCATTGGCCAATGCCTCGTCCGAGACACGGTTCCTGAAAGACCTGCTGGTCTCGACCCACCAGCTCTTGCTGGACGCGCTCGAGAGCAATTTCGTGCACTTGGAGCGCGAAGACCAGCTCCACGGCCACCGCGTCGACGAGATCTGGAGCAGCTGTGCGAGCATTTTGAGTTTTGAGTTTTTTGCCGCGCAGCTGGGGCTCTTTGAAATGAACAATATCCAAGTCGAAATCGACCATCCGTTTCGCGCCCTCATGGAAGTCCTCGACCAAGGCGACGAAACCACGGGGTCGGAGACAGAGAACAACGACAAGGAACTGATGGCGCGTGTCCAGTCGGTCCTCGCGTATGGCGATGAGATGCTCGCGCGCGACCAGCTTGCAGCATTAAAACGAGGCGGCGCCGCGCCTGACGGCGATGACGACGCGCTGGTACACAGTGGGTTACTAGAAGGGTACCCGTCGATCGACGGCACGGCGTTGTTCTCGATCATCTGTACGATGAACCACTCGTGCGACCCCAACTGTACTGTGCTCTACGCCAAGAACGGCGATGCCCACGTCGTTGCGGTCCGCGACATTGCCAAAGGCGAAGAATTGTGTATTTGTTATATTGACATTGACCAGGACGTCCGCACGCGGGATGTACTACTAAAGGAGTATCAGTTCAAGTGTCTCTGTCAACGCTGCATCTTTGAGCGTCGCCAGCTCAAGGAGCAACGGCTCGCCCACGAGGCCTTGTTGATCGCCGCGGATTCGCGAATCACCCCCCCAAGCAGTCAGCCCACATTGTCTGAAAAGAACGGTCAAGCGATTGCGTCCACCATACCACGCCCGCCACTTACCCAGGCAGCTATTGTTTAACCATCCCTCCGCGCCGAGGGCTTTATAGTATCTGTATTCTGTAGTACCATGCTCCATCCCCACGTTTATGAACCGTTTTTTTTATCCAGTTCGTCGCTGCATACACTCAGACCGCATAGGTCCCCGCTTGGCCGCTGATGCCGTTAAACACGTACGTGTGGTTGAGCGGCAAGAATTGGTGCGTGATAATCTTGACGGCCTCTTGGGCCGCGACGCCGCCCATGAGTGCGGCGATGTTGTGCAGTTCTACTTCGCACGAGCGCGTCATTTCAGTGGCGTGGGCATGCGTGATCCACGCCGCGATCGCCGCGTTCTCAGGACCAGCAAGTGCCTGGGCCGTTCGCAGGAGCCACGCCGCGTCGGATTCCATCTCGCCTGGCGTCGCGCCAGCGTACCGATGGAAATCCGATACGAACGTCCCGACGGCACGCAGTAACAAATACCAAATGAGCGGCGACTGCTGCGGGTCTTCGTCTTCGACATCGATTGCTGAGAGATCCAGTGCTTTGAATTCGTCTTCGATCGAGCGCGTCTGCAGAATCTACAGATGCATAGAATTCAGTCAGTTTACTGGGATAAATCCCTTCTCCAAAGGTTCAACGCGTACCGCAATATTGTAGGCGTTCTTGCAAAATACCTCGACTTGGTCATGGCTAATCTTGTCAGCAGGAACGCCGGCCGCCTCGAGGTGCTGCTGCACGATAGAGCCGACGCGCGTCGCGTCCTCCTTGGCCTTTTCCACATATACCTGCTGGAGCGCCACGTACGTCTCGGTGGACGCGGTCATATCCGGTACAACGCCGGTGATAGGAAGCATCCCGTCGTTGGCATCCACAAAATCGGCAAGGCCGCGTGCGAGAAACCAAAAGTCGGGCGTCGAAGTATCGAGGGTAACCTGCTTGGCCGAACTCAAGACCTCGACGACCTCGTCCGGCACGATTGGCGGCGCGTACGCTTTGTAGGCATTATCCATGGCTTCTATAAAGTTGACTTCGTGACCGGGGCCGCCCCACGCCATCGACTGGATAAGCTGTTTAAACTCGTTTTTTTCAGGAAACGATTTGGGCAGGGCACCGTCGTGACTCGCCTTCCACGAGGCCACGGCTTTCAAAAGCACGACCACAAACGGTGTGTGGGCATGGTCAATCGACGCCAGCGTGTCGAGGTCAAACTGCGCGGCGTATTGTTCCAGGGCGGGGAACGGTTTCGAGAGCCGCAGCTCGTGGAGCGGCGGATCGTTCTTGGCATCTACGATCGCATGCTCTTCGACCTGGAGACGGAAATACCCAATGAACCCATAGGCGTTCACCAGCAACAATGGGATCTTCTTGCGGCGGCACTGCTCACCCAGCAGTCGCGCCAGTGAGGCGTCGGTCTGCGTCGCAATCACGAGCTGGAACGTGTCGAGAAACTGCGGCTCGTGAGAAAGTACAGCGCGCGGGTCGGCGTGGCGATGCGTGCCCGAAACATCGGCGTTCATCTCTAGCAGAAGCTGCGCGACGACCGCCGCGCGCGATTCGCCAAGGTGGTCGTGCGATACAAAGAAATTGTTGGTCACGTCGGCTTCGGTGACATGGTGATCGTCGAGGATCGTAAACTGCTGGACGCCGGGGAGCACGAGGTTCTTGAGCGTCTCGGCGCCGGTGGCACTCGCATGAATGAGCAAAATGTGCGTACTCGCAAGGCGCTTTTGGCCGTCAGCGCCCCAGAGGCGCAGCTGGCGATCGTACTTGTCCATGGCTTGGAGGGGGATAAGCCCAGATTTCGGATTTAGATGAGGGTTGAGCTGCTGGGTTGAATCAATCCGGTTGATGGATATTGTGACATTCGGTGTCACTGAAATGGTGTATTGAACAACAGAGGCACATGGAATCAATGAGTTCTGAAACAGAGTCCCTCGAAAGAGTGACATACTTGTCTTGTGCGAATATTGGGTGTGGCAGGATCTTAATGCTCACGCTCGCCAAAGGCTGGGGTGGTCTCCGCTGGGAGAGAGAATTTGATCGTGAAGAATATTCCTTGGCAACTGGGCGGACCAGGTATTAGAGACTGAAGGATGCGTCTAGGTGATCAGATGATTCCTTCCAGGTGCGAATGACTGGGTTCGTGCAGAAACAACTGGGCTCTTGGGAGCGAAGAATGAAGCCATGGAGGGGCGATTCTGAAGTCAACTGATGTGCCCGCGACCATCCTCTTTGAACGGAGGGAGAGTCAGCCTCAATGTCTTGACGTTTATCTGTATTCAGCATTTCGAGGCCATTGTCGGATCTGGAGCCTTTGGCGGCTCTTCACGGCACACCACCAGAACCAATACCGCAGAATACCGGTCGTGCAGATACAAAAAGCCAGTTATACTCAGAAACTCTTTAGAATTAATAAATGGAACCGAGCGCGACAGCTTCCAGAACCCATCAAATTGATATCGTATTTACCAAAATATCAATTGTTATAGGCTTTCGGAAACAAAAAACAATCAACATGTTCCAATCGAAGCATATAGATAGTAGCATAGTATGCATATATAGAGTACATTGAAGCCCACCTTGAAGTCCCGAAAAATTGCCCATCCTTCTTCCCAATACAAAGCTTCCAAGGAACAGCTTCTCCCCTACAGTATGGGAACGGATCAGGGGGAGTGCCGTTGCTCCTCCTCTCTCAGTCTCCTCATTCTCGAATCCTCCCTCGCAAGTCCAAAAGTCTCTTCCTCCACCATGGCCTCCCGCGTTGCGTCCAAGTCGTCCAAGTGGCTCGCCGACCCTGCGGTACGCTTTCCCTTTTGTCTCTCCACAGGTTACGATTGTCTCAAATCTAATTGCTAATTCGTTGATTAGACATACCCGCTCCTGGCGTGTATCTCGTTTGGTGCGGTACTCTGTGCGTCCGTGGCGACGCGCCACCTCACGTCGTCGCCTGACGTCAAGTGGAACCGCGAGAAGCGCAAAAACCCCGAGCTCGTGTGGAGCGAGAACCAGAACAGTTGGAGCTCGCACCGCCAGTCTATCAAGGCCATGGCCCAGAACCGCGTGAACACCCACAACAAGTAATCCACTGCGTACCCAAGCTGGTGCGTCAGGGTATTCTCACTTGCCATACTGCTGCCGTAATTCTCGTCGATACAGTCCATGGAGAGAAAAATAATACATAATTGTTTGTTCAAAAAGCTGGATGTTAGCACAGTAATGCATCCCAATAGTCAACAGCATAATGACGTATATCTCCATCAGATAGTTTCCTATTTGGAGGGGATAGAGATAGTCAATGCAAATATCTATAAACCCGCCTATCGCGAAAACGGTTACCGTTGACTACTGGGATGCATTACTGTATTACAATGGGGTATTGGACCCCTTGTCCATATCTTCATCTGTATCTTTCTGCCTGTCATCTGCCTCGTCCTCGCTGTCATCATTATCATCGTCGTCGTCATCATCGTCATCATCAGACGCCTCGAGCTCGCCGTCCAGTAGACTTAGTCGAGGTGGGAGTGAGCCATTTTTTTCAAAGTATTCACGGTCCGTGAGACGCGGAAGTGCGAGGTCGAGATAGTACTCCTCAGTCAATAGCATGTCTACGACTTCATCGACGTACGTCATCTCCCAGCCTATACCATAACCCATGCCCATCCGTCATTAGACTCTGGCGAGCAAGAAGTGAGCAAAAAAAGTTTCATACCAATGACAATGCGTTTGCGAATCTTTCGTCGGTCGCTATACAGCGGCTCAAGCAACTGGTAGACTTCAAGCGGCCGTCCAACGAGCCGCAAGTATACAGCGCCGAGAATCGTCACATACCTACACAATAAATGTTATGTTTCTGACGGCCTTCCACCAAGGTATGATCTCCTACAATACATACTTGTACTCTCCGTTCTGGATAAACTCCTTGACAGCCTCGATCTCGGGTTGCAGCTGTAACATCTTGAGCAGCAGACAGAGAAACGGCGTCGGCTGCTGGTTGCCGCCGAACGTCCCGCCGATATACTGGAGCTCAATCGCTTTGTCCACGAGTGACGCCGTTGTAAGCCCAAAGCACTGTTCTTTCCAGTATATACTCGAGTAGATACGGTTCCGCATGATCTTCTCGATCAAGTGCTGCGGGTTCACGCCATGGACGCTCTGCGCCAGCGCCTCTGTCGCGTTCGCCATGGCTGTCGATATTCCGTTCGATCACCCGTGGTCTTCCTAATGCGAATTTCTGCTTGTGATGAAGGGTACGAAATTGTAACCCTCTCCGAATAGAAGCCTCTTCTTTATTAGTGCTCCCGGGGTCCCAAATCTATTCACTGGTGATTGGCGACGGAAAAACGAAGAAAACGCCAACAGAAAGCCAAGACACCATGGTGCTGTATGTGATCGGCCTCGGACTGGGCGACGAGCAGGACATTACGCTGCGCGGCCTCAATGCCGTCAAGAAGTGCAAGAAGGTCTTCCTCGAGAACTACACGTCGGTGCTCGGCATGGACCACAACAAACTCGTACGATGGCAGATCGCGTACCGCCTACCAACAAAATCTGACGAGGTGCTTTTGTTTGTTGAGCACTGTAGGGCGAATTTTACGGCTGTGACGTGGTGCTTGCGGACCGCGACTGCGTCGAGACTGGTGCCGACCAAATCCTCGGCGATGCCAAGGACAATGACGTCGCTTTCCTCGTCGTTGGCGATCCGCTCTGGTGCGTTTTGTTGGCGTTTATTGTTGTTGCCAATTTTTATATCTTATTAAATTTTTGGTGGTGTGTTACAAATTCAGTGCAACGACCCATACCGACTTGATCATCCGTGCCAAGGAATTGGAGATCCCCGTCGAGGTCGTGCACAATGCCTCGGTCATGGGCGCCGCGGCGTCCTGCGGTCTTCAGCTCTACTCGTTTGGGCAGACCGTGTCGATCCCGTTCTTCCGCGACGAGTGGCGGCCGGACAGTTTCTACGACAAGATCATGTACAACAAGAAAGGCGGCATGCACACGCTCTGTCTCCTCGATATCAAAGTGAAGGAGCCCGACTTTGAGGCCATGGCGCGCGGCCGCACGGTCTATTTGCCGCCACGCTTTATGACCGTGAACCAAGCGATCGAGCAGCTCATTGAGATTGAGGAAGTGCGACAAGAAGGCGCCTACTCAAAAGAGACCCAGTGCGTCGGCATGGCGCGCTTGGGGCAGAAAGACCAAGTGATTGTGGCGGGGACCATGGAGGCCTTGCGGACAGTCGATTTCGGCGCGCCGCTTCACTGCCTCGTGATTGCCGGCGAAGTCCACCTCATGGAAGAAGAAATGCTCAAGATGTTCCGTGTCGCCCAGTAGACAACAGCATAGATAGACAGGACACAGTGGTGGACACAGTGGTGGGCTCCGTCGTCTTCAGTATAGATGCATTTTGAAGTGTTCATGCTGACCTTCTCTTCCTGATCAAAGATCGTGTACGCTCAGAGTAGAAGCTGTTGAGTGATTGATAGAAACGATGGGAACCCCAACATTTAATAAAGAAGAGAAAGTACTATATACTCGTATTCGATACCGCACGAGACGATGCTCGTCTGAGATCTCATATGAGAAAGCTGCTGCGCTGGACGATGTACGTGGACGTGTTCATAGTAGTGAGAAGAAAAGACTTCGAATGCTGGCTCTCTCTCATACTGCGCAGGTTACACGGCATCAATGATCGGCGGCGTGTGGCTGCCATGGCCAAATGACCGACGATAGATGTCGTGGTACTTGGGATCAACGTCGTACTGTTTGCAAACGCCAAACAATTTCTCCAACGGCACGCCACCGACTTCGCGAAAGATCTCGCGGTAGAGATCGCCGTCGGCTTTGAGGTCGTTCACAAGACTGTAGGCCGCAAAGTCGCCGGTCCAGCTGATGTACTCATTGTCAAACTGCGTGAGGTCAACACATAGAAACGGGAAATCCGAGTACCACGATTCGTACGACGGCACATAAGCGCTGAGGTTCGGGACACCAGAGCACGGGATCTCACTGGTAATATCTTGAAAGCGTTTCGACGACGAACTTATGCCGGTGACCAGCCGCGCATACGCTTTGCGTACGACGCGTATAATCAGCCCGAGGATTGCGACGCAGGTCACGCCGATAATCACGCCGTTGATGGTCGCCATGATACGGCGCTGCTTGCGGTCGGTATATCCACGGCGTGGAAACGGGAAAATCATATTCAATACCTCAGCAATGGTCTCGGACCCGAGGAGATTTGTCGCTTCGTTGAGGCGATACTTGATATCTTGCAACGCTTTCTGGGCGGTCGAGTCGTACGGCCAGCCGTTGTACCAGTGACCCATCATAATCAGCGCGGCCATGTTAATCAAGAGCAAGTGGTATCGCGACGCACGGGCGAGGAGACCGTCGTAACGCGGTGGCACTTTCCACTTGCGCAAGAGACAGTACTTGTCGACCCAGTAGCTCACCAGTAAACTCACCGACGTGATGATCAACCCTGTCGGTAGAATCGGTTTGAAGAAGAGAGCAATGCCCACAGTCTTGGTAATCTCGGTGTACCGCTCGGCGAGCTGCCAGTACGTGCCCGAGTAAAAGAGGTTGAGTTTCTTCTGGGTCTTGGCGTTCGGTCCGAATACCTTTCGGCAAAAGCGATCGTAGAGACTGAGTAATTGAAGCACGGGCGTGGTCGTGAGGTTGGCAATCAAGATCGCTTGGATCTGCAGCAGATTGTACGGCGCCAAGACGTCAATAAAGTCCATGAGCAAGGTAATGATCACGGCCGAGTTGAAAGACCGAAAGATCAGGAGCTTGTTCAGGTACGAGAGCTGCTCGCGTTCTTTAGACTGGTGGTGCTCGAGGAAGTGCGAGTAATAGAGGATTTTGCAGCCGAAAATGTCGGTAAACGTGAGTGCGTACGCCAATAAAAAGAGATTCCGACGGCGTTGCTCGGGGGTCACAGATGGTGCCGACACAAAGGTGTCTTTGAGGTACCGCATGAGGTAGTAGACGCCAATCACCAGCAATGCGACGATCAAGAGGCTCAGGATTTGTTGGCGAATGCGACTAAATCGGCCGACACCAACGTATTTCCACTGGACCGACGACGGCTCGGACGGTTCTTCGACCCGCAGAATATTGGTGCCGCGGAAGCGAAGATGCTCGGGGATGTTGGCGTGCGCCGAGTCGCCAATGGTTGAGCAGAGCCCGGCCGTGGTCTCCCGGAGGCACCGGCGCTGAGCGGCTTCGGTCTCAAACATCACAAAGACGGTCCACACAGGGAACCCACGTTCGCGCTCTTTGCGGAGGATCGTAGCAATGTACTGGCGGTAGTAGTACAGCTCGGTCTGCCAGTACGCGAGGTCACGACAGAACGTAAGCCGCTGAAGCACGCGTTTCCAGCACGGTGCTTTGGGCGGCGGCGGCCCAAATTTGGAGACCTTGAGGGCCTGGGCAATGACCACAGCGTCGGTCGATTCCATGCGGAGCATTTCTTCCATGAACCGCTTGTGTGACAGCGCCGACAACAACGTGTGGTTGTTGACGGCGATTGTGACAAACTTGACCGGTCCAAACTGACTAAAGAAGGTTTGCCACTCGTCGGGGTCATGGGCGTCATGGTCCGGGTCTTTCACAACCACGGAATAGTCTGCCGCGGTCTGCTCTTGCTCGTCGATAAATTTGGCAGCGCGGCGTTGGATGATCGAGGCCACAAGCACGTACACGACCATGATCCCGAGGATCACCAAATCAATGTACATTTGCGTGAGCTCCATGGGGCACTCGTGGCGCTCGGTCAAGTTGCCATTCGCGAGCGTGTCGGTGGTCACGCGCGTGCACACGGCCGAACCCCAGATGCGCATGTCAATGGTCGCGTTGTGGAGCGTGCGGTCGTTGAACCGCCCCGAATACGCGTCGCTCACAAAGTACCGAATGGTCGGAATCGACAGAATCGAAAACAGCACAAAGAGCAATCCCAACCCCACGAGCATGCGAAAGTAGAGCCCAATGCCAATGCCAAAGGCGGTGAGGTCGCCCATGGACGTCTGCCACACAGGAAAGAGCTCACTCCCGGTCGTGTCTTCGCCCATTTCCACAAGGTGGTACTTGCCTGTGAGCGGATCGCGCTTGCGCCGCGGGAGGATCGCAGTATCGTGCCACCGCTTGGCGACCGCGACGCTCGGTTTGGTGTAGGCATCGAGGCTCTCAATGGGCGGCGGCGTCGGCGTTGGAAGCTTCACGTCCATGCTGCTGGTGTGATGGTGTCGCCCACCCTGGTGAGCCTGGCTTTTCGTTTTCTGAAGAAAATGCACGTGCCGAACGGACCGAACGAATCGAATGAACCCAAGAGCCGCCCGGCCAACTCAGGTTACTTGTTCGCTTGGTAAGCGGGTTTGGACTGGGTACCTGTTTTATACAAAAATCAAATCTGTTTTTAACCTTTTGAATACAAAGTGCTAGTTAAATTTGATATTAGTTTAAAACGGTTTAAAACGGCAGACAAAACGGATGTGCTACGAAAACGGATATGTCCAGAGCGATATAGATACCAATTTAGATACGAACTAATTGGATGTCCTGGCATGATTCACTTGGGTTGCTGCCGCTGGAGATGGCGCTGCTCGGCTTGTAGTTGACGCCGCTGAAACTACAGGAAGCAATATGAGATAGAGTTATGGGTCTCTCTCTCTCTCTGTGAGTTCTGAGACAAGAGACGGAACGAACTTTGAGAGCCTGGACTTCGGCTTCGGTGAGGATGATCTGGAACTCGAACTCACGCTGAGAACCCTCGGGTCGCAACGGAAAGCCCATGCTCGAACGCACATAGTGCCCAGGCTCTGCACACGGCTTCAACTCCATACTGGCTTCGGTTGTGTCATCGTCCAGTACTGTAGTCGAGGTAGATTAGTAGTCTCCACAATATCCACCTAAGACAATGGCCACCTTACATTCATTGTGCATGTGTGGACCACTGTGAGACGGCGTATTATATACATGCCGTCGCTTCTCCCATTTGTAGATTGGTTTTGGGTAGCGAGGGAGTCGGGCACTGCGTTGCTTGCTGGCTGAGCCGGGTGCGGGGTGGGGAGCAGTGCGAGGGACTCGTTGAATCAAAAGGGAGCCGTGGACAGGCGTGATCTGGCGACGACGCCTGGCTCAACGTCCGATCTCAGATCGACTCCGTTTCGGGTTGTGGAAAGGATTATCTTACCGTGCGTCGACCAGCACGACTGGTGGCTTCGTGTGGGTCGATTGATGTGGTGGTAGAACGTCTGCCGTGGCGAGTGTCTCTGGGTGAAGACCCTCGAGCACGGAGGTCAACCGAGTAATCTGCTTTTGCACAATAACCTCAAGTGGCCCTACGGCACGAGAGATGTGAACTTGAGAATGTCAAGTATAATAGTAGTGATCAGGTAGGGAGGATCACCTGCACGGAGTGTCTGGCGAAAGGCGTCGATCTCGTCAACACGCGCGAGCACGCTCTCGCACAGCTCTACGATCTACCGCCCTCCGTACAACATATACAGTGAGAGGTGTAGATAGCAATCTCTTTAAATCGAGCAACGCACATCTCGTGGGTCCGTTGGCAGCCGACTCGCTGCAAATGTTTGAACGATCACATCCACTGCACCAAAATGCCAAAACGTATCATTGAGACTAACGAGTAGCACAAGTGGATAGCGCTTTCATAGCCGCGTGTATGTCGCACCTTCCCGCACGAGCGCAGGCAGTTTGGCGACTGTCAGCGGTGTTGCTGTTGTGGTGTTTGTCCGCTCTGTCCCCATCGTTGATCCACCAAAGGTCATTCCATGCATACATGGATGCTGCATGCTGCATGCTGCATGGTCACACCCTTTTCAACTTCAACACGAGAGCGGTCTTCTATTGCGTCCATTTCCAACCTCAACCACTTCTATTTCAGTTTTCTCTAGTACACCTGTTTTGTACTGAATTATGATAATAGCAGTTGTCGCAACTTCGAATACTGAAATCCCTTGAATAGTAGCCCCCTCGCTCCCTCCAACTCCAATGTCTCCGCCAAGGGGGGACTTACGTGCAACGCAGAGCCGTTGTTTCACGACCACAGTACAATAGCACCCAGCCCGCCTCGGCAACTGTGTCCGCTGCTCGCGCGCATCCCCACGTTTTCTTCGTTAGATTTGCCAGCGTCATTCCCCCTTTACCGAGGTCGTTGTGTGGGTCGCATTGCTGCGTTGCGCCGGTAAATCTCCTGCCCTTTCTCTTTCCAATCAGGGGCTGTGGACTGCGCTGTACTGATCTCTGTATCGCGCGTTCGCGTCGTAGCTTTCCCGACTGCCAGTGAGCGATGAGCTTTCATCATCCGGGAGACCCGTGGGGCCACCGGCCACCGCCCCCACCGCCTACTAGTGGCAGCAGCAACGAACGCGACGACGCGCCGTTTGGCAATGGCCGCCCCACGCCATCGTCGCCGTCACCGTGGGGCTTTAGCGCAGCACCGTCTAGCTCGCCCACGGCGTCGCCGCCACCGCTGCCGCCGTCCCACGATGCGCCGTACTATGCGTCCATGGGTTCGTATACACTGCCGTCACAGCAGCAGTCGAGTGCACTCCACCGCCCGCCGCCACCGCCGCCGTTGCCATCCCATCTCCAGCATCCGCATTCCCAGCCGCATCCGCATCAGCTTTCGCATCAGAATCAACATCAGCCGTCGTCATCGCCTTATCCCCAGTATACTACCTTGGCATCGGCGCCGTCGCCGCCGCCGTTGTCGCACATGCACTCGTCCAGCACGGCGTCGTCGTCGTTTTACTCGTCCAGCAGCGGCGGCTCCAGCAACGCCAACAACAATAGCTCGTACGATCTCTCGCAGAGCATGGGTGGCCTTCGACTGAGTGACATGGGTGATCGGTCCAGTAGTGCTTTGGGTCATTCGAGCTCGTTTGGCTCGATCGGCTCGATGGGCTCAATGGGGTCCATGACCAGCGGCGCGCCCTCAGCAGCGCCGCCACCGCCCGCGAGTACTGACCGGGATCCGTGGGGCAGCGGTCATTACGACTCGGACCGCATGCGCGATCAAATGAACCAGCAAATGGCTGCGCTGTATCGCGCCGGCGGCTCGCCCGCGCCACACTCAACGCCGCGTCAGCAGCAACAGCCACAACATCAGCCTCACCATCAGCATCCGTCGTCTTCCCCGCCGCTGTCGCAGTTCGATGCTCTCTTGGGGCTTCGCCATTCGGCGTCGCTGTCGCCTCCATTTGATATGGACAGCTCACGACCGCGTCCATCGCCAGCGGCATTGTCCAGTTCTTTCCCGCCGGCGCCCGTCCATCAGCAACCGCATTCGCAGCCGCACCACTCGGGCGCCATGACGATTGAGAATTACCAGCCTCAGCATCACCAGCATCAGCATCAGCCGCACCATCCGCATCAGCATCAGCATCATCCGCAGCACCTGCCACACCACCAACAGCATCAGCATCACCGGCGGGAATCGCCCATGGCGATCTCGGGAGAAGACTTGCTCGGGCTCATCCACAAGGGCGAGCCGGGCAACAATAGCCAGCACCTCAGCAGCAGTTGGGACGAGCGCGATCGATACATGAGTGCTCCCCGACCGCTCATGCGCACGAACAGCCAAGTCATGGCGCGGTCGCCGCCGCACCATCGCGATGGGTACGGCGGAGGTGGAGGAGGAGGAGGGGGCAATAGCGATGGCCTTGCACGGTCATTACCCCCAGCGCGCTCGGGTTTTGGCGGCGGCGGAGGGTACGATCCACTTACGCGCCGCGACTCGGGCAGTGGCGTGTCGTTTGGCAACAACAACAGCAGCAGCAGCAATACGAACGGCAGTGGCATGGGCGGCTCGACGGCTGTCGTGAGTCCCGATGTGACCAAGCCCAACGATACAATCAAGGTCCAAGTCAGCTTACTCACCGACGAGTGCCGACCGGGCCGTGTGCTCCTCATCGGTCTCTTCCGCATTGGCCAGCCCACGAACGAGAAACCGATCTTTGTCAAGCAAGTCCTATTTGAAAACAAGATCCATCGCCAAGCGCGTCACTGGAACACGCGCATTACATTTCGCGCGCCGCGGTCCCCGGGCGAATTTGAATTCCGCATTTTTGAAGAACTCAAACCGCGTCACCGCGACGGAAGTGACCGTGATGGCAGTGACTACACGAATACCGACGCCAACGGCGCGAGTGGGTACTACTCGAACGCGACCATTGTCCGCAGCAATCGCCTCAAGGTCGCGATGGACTATAGCCATTTCATCGAGTTTTTGCGGAGCATTACCGAGAAATTCCGGCAGAACCGCGTCAAGCGCGACACAGGCGGAATCCTCAGCAATCTGTTGGCGTTCATGCGGCTGATTGATCAGATCGAGACCGTGTTTCTCCACGGCCAAGCTTTGCTCGAGGATTTTGTGAGCGATCTGCTGGGGCTGATCTCGCTCGACGAGCACGAAATGGCGCGGTTCCCGGTGACCGATACGATCCCGAGTCCCATTGAAACGTTCCACGGCACAATTCGCAATGTCCTCAATTCCGTGCAAGCGAATCCGTGGATTAAAGAGTTCGTGTCGTACGAGTGCTGGCAGCAAGTCGAGTTTTACCAGCGCCGGTTGTACTGTGCCGTGAGCGGATTGTACTTTCGCTCGGACGCCGACAAGGCCGCGTACTGGCGGTACCACTACCAGTTTGAACCGTTGCTGGACGTCGACACGAGCTCGGACCGCTGGACGATGTTTGTAAACGACCAGGTCTCCCAATGGATCCAGAAAGAAGCCGCCAAGCTCATTCCGAATGCCGACGACTTTCGTCGCCAGCGCCAAGGCATTTACAACGTTGTGCACTCGCACATTGTGCGCAAGCTCGAAGGCCTTGACGCCGAGCTCGATGTGTTTGGGTCGTCGGCCAACGATTTCGGCACGGGCGAGAGCGACATGGACATGTGTCTGGTGCTTCGGCCCGAGGTCATGGCGACCATGACGATCGACGACAAGCGCCGGATTCTGAGCCAAGCCGTGCATCTCTTGGAGTCGCGTCCTGATTTGTTTGTGGACGTGGATGCCTCGCGCTTGACTGCGCGCATTCCGATTGTCATGTTCAAGATGGCCGAGTCGGGGATTGAGTGCGATCTGTGTGTTGAGAATGTGTTGGCCCAGCGCAACACGAGCTTGCTGCGGGCGTACGCCAACGCCGACGACCGCGTGCGCGTGCTGGCGTTCATGCTGAAACAGTTTGTCAAGCGCCGCCGGATGAACTGCGCGGCCGAAAGCACATTGTCGTCGTACGGCTATTTGCTCATGCTGATCCACTATCTGCAGCGACAAGAGCCGCCGGTCTTGCCAGTCTTGCAAACACTCGCCCCTAAGTGGAACGGTGATGCGGTGTGTTCGTGCACACGGGGGAATTCGACGTGCCCACCCAAGTCGGCGTTCTGTCGACTCACGGAGCGCACCGAGGAGCTCGTGAAAGAGCGCCAATTGCCGAGTGTGCTGTCGCGCACACCAGGTGCATCGCCTGGCGACGTGGACGGCGGGTCGCTGGCCGGGACTACTCAGAATGGCGCCATGGAGACGTACTTTTTCGACCCGTATTCGTTCCCCGACCCGAGCGAGAAACTCGAGGTGCTCCAACAGTTTGGCCGTCGCAACACCGCGAGCGTCGGCGAGTTATTCATTGGGTTTTTGCAGTACTATGGACTCGAGTTTGACGCGTCGCGCACGGTCGTGTCGATTCGCATGGGCCGCGAGCTGCTTAAGAGCGAGAAAAAGGTACACCACTTGTGGAAGCTCCATTCGCGGTTGAGCATTGAAGATCCGTTTGAGACGTCGTACGACGTGGCGCACGTGCTTAAGGGCACGCGGGACAAGTACATTCGCCAGCAGTTTGTGCGGGCATTTACGGTGCTTGTGCAAGCGGCCGATCGCGGCGACGGCGACGCGGGGCTCGAGCGTGCAATGCGTGTGGTGTTTGAACCCGTGACCGAGCTGCCTTTCCACACGCACAAGGACCAAGCGATGGCAACGAGTGCAAGTGCCGCGATGGCGGCAGCGGCTGCGAATGCAGCGGGCAATGCCGCGGCCGCAGCAACGGCGGCCAGTGTACTTGGCGGCTTGTTCAACGACGCGCTCGACGCCTCGAGCTTTACCGATTGAGAGAAGCTGTGACTCCTTTATTTGTTCGGCATGAAGATACTACACACGACTACAATGCTACACGACACGATCGACAGTGCGATGGATAAACCAGCAAGTGACGGCCCAAGACACAAGGGCGAGAGAGTGAGAGAAAAAGGATAGAAGTGGGACGATATACATGTATACATAAGTGGGACCAACGGATCCAGGACAAAAAACAAGGGAGCGTGGTTGGGTATGGGTGTGAAAAAGAAATGGGATTTATAATCAATCATGCAGAGCAAGTCTCGCACCGCTCACGGTCGCAACCACCCAAGCGTCTAGTTGAACGCGTACCCCTGGAGCGTCTCGCGCGGCGCAAAGGCAATCGTGCCCGGCTCGTACGACTCGACGTGCGACGCCATCTGTGCGATCGAGCAGCAGCCGCAGCAGAACGAAAAGAACGCGTCTTCCAGCGGCGAGCCAGGGAGCGAAAAGACCGTGCGCAGCCGCATGCGCATGCGGAAGAGGCAGAGCGCCGCAGTAATTGCCGCGAGCCAAAAGAGCACGTCGAACAGCTTGGAGCTCGTGACGGCCGCGAGGAACGCGACAAAGTACAAGCCGCCAAATGCCCCGAGCACGTGGTTGAACGGCATCATGCCGACACGCGCGGCGATCTGCGCGACCGAGACGGCCGGGCAACAGCACGACATCACGGCTGGGAGAGGCAGGGAATTATTAGTCAAGCTGTGGTGAGGAGAGAGCAGCAGAGAGTCGACGTACCGTTGGGGACGATGGTGTCGGTAAAGCCAAAGATGCCGGTCTTCCAGCGACCTGTGATAATGCCATTGTGGTCCGACCCTTGGCTCGACGACTCGTTGTTGATTTTGACCGTGACGTCGTTGGCCGAGGTCGAGGTTGGGGGCTGGAACGACATGGTGCTTTGAGCTGTTGGAGGCGTGCGGGAGAAGACGAGGTGGGGGTGGCGAAGCGAGTTGCTTTGTGAGACGCTTAGAAGCAGAAAACACTGCACCCCTTCTAACCTACAAAAGGAGAAGGCTCTAGGCGATCTGCCAAGGTGACAAGCAGAGGTTCTGATCAGGAGACCTATATTTACAGGGTAGTGAACCTGGTACCCCTGGGTCTGAGCCTGGGTCTGGGACGCGGCGGAGGACGTGAGACCGTATCGAGCGAGTCCCACGTTGCTGTATCCATCCATGTCCAGCACTCTGATGCCACTGCAGTGTCCCACGTAAGTCGGTAGCACATAACAATAGACGATGAGTCCATACATTCCTTTGGGATCCCCGACCCAGAACTAGTCACTGGTTGGGGACGAGACCCGTTCATACCGGTACGCAAGTCTCTTATAGTATATCGGATCCTCCATTGCCTATACGAGCAACACAGCGGATCGTTTGTGGGTAGTCGGTCCGTGATCTCCCTCATCATCTTCCTCTTCTTCGTCCGAGTCATCCCCGTCTTGCTCACCACTCAGGTGGGCGTACTGGCCACTGCCACCCGCCACGGCCTCGAGTGCACGCCACTGATGCTGGCTCAGCTTGAATGCGCCGTAGATCATACCGAGCGAGAGCACGCCTGGGACCAATAGCTCATAGAGAAACGGCTGGGCTTCGGCGGCATCACTCGAGACAAACGACGAGACCAGAAAGATTTGGAAATCGAATGAGCCGTGGACCAGCACGGCTGGGTACAAGACCCAGTTTTGCTGTCGCCACGGCGAGAGGATCGTCTCTGGCGTCTGGACCAGCAGTGCACGCGCGAGGCGCATGCCGGTGACGGCACCGCACACACCGTGGAGCGGGAGACTGAGGACCGACCGCAGCACCGCGACTTGCAGTCGGTCGCTAAACGTCGGCGATGCAAACGTGAACGCGGCATTCTCGAGCGTCGCAAAGCCCAGAGCCGCAACCGTGACCGCAAGCACAATGACAACGTGGTGGTTCGCATGGTCCACACGCTTGCGCAAGAGCCGGCGCGGATCACAGAGCCACCCACGGCGATTACCCGATTTGCTGCAATTGCAGAGGCATGTCGACTGGACGACCCAGAGCTTGGTAGCTTCTTCCACGAGGCCCGCAACAACGTACGCCGTCAGCACGATAAAGATATAGAATCCAAGTGTCTTTTCGATCTGCAATGTCTGCAACACGTTGGCGATGCGACCAACGTGAGGCGGCGCCGGCGTCGCCGACGGATCCGTGGAGGCAGTGGGATCCGTGAGGAACTCATTCAACTGCGTGATGATGGCATCGCGCTGGTCGTAAAAGCACGTGATTGCAAACAGCGGCGCCAGCACAGACTCAAACGTGAGGGCGAGCAAAGCACCAGGGAACATGCCACCGAAGAACGTTACGACGAGTTGCCCGAGTTCGCGATCGCTAACGTACCCCGGATATTAGATTGGGGCAAAGGTGAGAGCGGGTAGCGACTCCACGTACGTGATCTCGTACTGCAGCTGGATTTTCGTAATGTGAGAAAAGAACGCGACGATTGGCAGCGCCTGCAGTAGGAGAAGGAAGAACGCGCCGCTCCAGCCCACAATCTACGAGACCTAGCGGTAAAAGGGGATGCCATTGAGTGGAAGCCTATAGAGAACGTACGGCGGAGAGCCCATAGCCCACGAGCACAGCAACGGTGGCCTGGGACGTGGACACGCTGCGCAGCCGACGCACGAGCGCGACCGCCGACCAGGCGCGCGCAGAAGACGACGACAACGCGGCCATCCTAATGGGGACCTTTTGTCTGGAGCTTCTTTGCGATTCGTCCAGAAATGATGGTCGAATCAGACGGATGCATCAGACTCTAAGAAACTGATTCAACGACAAACATTCAGTGATGCAACATACATTCCTGATGAGACCAAAGCGCTCCGACAATGATATATTTTGCACACACAAACGCTTACTCGTTCGTTCAGGCTGTGCTCTGTAGCCTCTACCATACTTACTGGGTACTAGGTCGCTATGGACAGTTAATAGTACCACGAGTAGACGCCAGACTTGGCCACCGTCCGAATGGTCCCACCCTTGAACCAGCACGTGCCGCCGTTGTAGGTGGTCCACGAAAAGCCTCGGCAACCGCGGTAGTTGGCGCACGCATGGCAGCAGCTTTCCGCATGAGCACCCGGCATATTGCCGCCGTCTACGCCCTCGAGGTCTTGATCGGGAGTAACTGGCTTGCCACAGCGGTTGATCTCGACCGAGATCGTGTGGGCCGAGCCGTCGGCGTTGGCCCCTTTCCAGTCGCCGCGGGAGCGGCTGCCCTTGAACCAGCACGTACCGCCATTGTACGAGGTCCATGTATAGGCCCCGCAATCGCGGAGGCCGTAGCACAGCGCACAGCACTGTTCGTGGGTGGCGGCCGGTGCATTGGCAAAGTCCTGGCCTGGAAAGTCAATGTGGTACTCAGGCGCGAGGCACGTTGCCGCAAACGGCAGTGCAAAGGTCTCGTTGAAAATGGCGATAGAGATGTTGACGGTAGTGGCAGTGGCAGTAGCAGTGGCAAGCGTGGAAACCAGAAGCGAAGGGGTAGTGAGGATCTGCATGGCGATTGGAGTGCTCACGGGGGCTTGGGTGGAGTGCTGTGCAGAAGGCGAGTTGCAGAGTGAGCACTGGTCGCCGGTGAATCTTGGTCTGGGGTCCGTTCATATGCGTGGTCACTCTGTCCAGGCGAGACTTCTTCCTTGGAGGTCTGAGGATGACTCGGGAAGCTACTTTCCTGTGAAAGGCAAGATCTCTTCACCTCGCTAATTTTATGTATCAGCGCCAAGCGCTATTGACCGGAAGATTTGTTGAGGTCGACAACCTCTGACATTTTATATATCACACAACGGCAAAGACAATGACAATGAGAGTTTTGGGCTATTGGAATGCGTTAAACGATTCCAGTAACTAGGGCAACACCTCAATTTGATCCTGCGCTGAGCGCAGGAGACGATGAGTGCGCCATGCTTGGAGATCATTAGCCAGATGGCCATCGATTGTGTTGGTGTGGGGGTCGGCGCTAGGGTGGGAGACTTGCATGCTCCTGCGCGTGTCTATGGCGGCGTTAGCCTCCTCGTCGGCCATCTTGTTATACGCCCGCACGTGGTGTTGCCACGTGTCCACTTGGATGACATCCGCCAGCCGACGGGCCTCGCTGTATTAAGGCTGTGGCTCTTTGTTCGGCGGTGATCGATACTCGCTGAATTGGCGCAGAATGAGACTGCTGTCTCCCACGACTTCAACTCACCAGCCGCGTTCGTGGGCCTCTCGGAGGCCTGTGATGACGCCCTGGTACTCGGCCGTGTTATTGGCCGTGGTGGCATCCGCGAAATACATGCATGCACTCCACCTTACCCTCCTTCTGTCGAGTCGTCGGCCATCGTGACGCCCACTGCACTGGCGCCGCCGTTGCCCGGGTCCCCTCGGGAGCCTCCGTCGACCGTCTACACAGATGAAAGCGAGGTCAGCGGGATGGGCTAAGGTCCCAGTGGTCGGATCAGAAGTATGATTTGCACTTTCAGTTCCTAATTTTTGTGTGGTAGCCCCATGCCCACCTCTGTGGAAAAATCATGATCGCCTATCCGATCGTCGATCACAGTCTGATCGATAGATGCCCCACACATTCCATGTTCCCGCCCATCAATGCATGATTCCTATAAATGATATGGAAGCTTTGCAATTCGCGAATGATTCTTGCTGACGTCAACGAATGGTAGGACGACTTGCACAACTGGATGAGACTTTCTTGCAGCTGTGCATGACCGTCTGCTCATACACTGTACGGCAGACATCACTGGTTGATAAAGCAAAACTTCACGTAGAATTCGATCAAACGTTCGATTTAGAGGCACACCGTTTCTACACTGGTACTGATCGCCTCACGCTCTTGACATTTGGCCCGCACACTATTCTATCGGTACGCCGAGATGGTCCCAGGTGAGTACACAGCCTGGGACTTGTCGCCTTTGAGCCAGCACGTGCCGCCATTGTAACTGGACCACGAATAGCCTCGGCAGAGGCGTGCATTGACACAAAATTGACAGCACGTCTCGGGCCGCGGCGCCGCCCGCGTCAAGAGGTCCTCGCCGACGAAATCTACGTCCTTGGTCGGCGGCTTGCAGCGGTACGCTTCGCCCGAGATGTATTGCGCCGAGCCGTCGGGCAACCCTCCTTTCCACTCGCTGCCGGTGCGCGTGAACTTCATGTAGCACGTGCCGCTTTGGTACGTGGTCCACGTGTAGGCGCCGCACGACGGAACTCGGGCACACAGATCGCAGCACTCTTCGTAGCTGGCGGCCGGGAAGTCAGACGCGTCTTCGCCGGGGTAGTTAAAGTGGAACTCGGGGGCCAAGCACCACGGCGCTCCAGGGCCAAGTAGCTCGGATTCGTTGTGGGCGGTAAGGGGGAGATCATTGGCGTTGATGCTTGCTGTCATCAAGAGAGTGAGCAACGCGATTGTGAAGACGCGCATCATGGACGCTGAAAGCGTTGGTGGGTGTGGAGAGGGATGAGCTGGGGAGGGAGGCCGAGGTAAAAACCAAAGTGAGACGGCTTTGCCGACGGGCGAGGGCACACCTATCTATGATGCAAAGCCATTCGCCAACATGGAATTCAAGGTTCTGATACAGTACTTCGCGGGCAATGGAAGGCGGTGGCTGGGAGGAAGGCAGCCTCATGCAAGGCTGTGGCAAAAGTGGCCTAGCAGGTTTGGTATTGTGTCGCTCTGTCGTCGGCGTCCTGAACGCCACTTCTGGATCAAGCAGCTGAGCTGGACAACGCAAATTTTAGGGCATAGACCGTCAGTCTCACGGTCAATAATGTTTGCCGGCTGTTCAGATCGTACCTCTGATTCGACCTTGCGCATTGCTGACTGTGCTGCTGTACTATCTTGGATCTTCTTCTTCGCGACGCTGGCTCATCAGTGAGTGGGAAACTTATCACCGTCGAGACGAGACGACCAGCCAAGTACAACGACGGGAATCATTCCCTGCGGTCGTGAGTTCAAATCGAATGTGGTTGTGGGCATATCAGCGACTTTTTTGCACATAGACAGGCCATATTGAAGTGAGCTGACACTGGAGGATACTCTCACGTTTTCAGAACGCCACTCCATCATGTCCTCGGTGTGTGCACGGTCTCCACTCTCCGCAACCTCGCGCACCGCTTGTTCTCCTTCCTGGCGTTTGGCTCCCGTACCGTGGCTCGCTTTTCGACACGATTATATTCCAGCAACATCTTGCGTCTCCACCAGCTCCGTCCCATAACGGCGGTGCTCTATATGCGATGGCTCACAGTGTGAGGCATCAGTGCATTCGAGACCTCCAATCGCTTGCCATTTATAGCATGTTCTTACTGGCGACACAAGATGCCAAAGACTTGTTCTCCGTTGATCTTGTGGCCTCCATCTTTGCTTGGTTTCGTTTTCGTCTCCATCTCCTCACAGCGGAACCTCTCCTCCCCATCAGCATGCTCTCGCCCACACCGACCTTTCCGCTTTATGGCTATGAGCGTTTCTTCACCATGGCGCCTGACGCCTGCGCCACATTTGCATTCGTGCTCACTGTGCGTGGCGACGTCGCGACGCTCGCCGCCGCGTTGCCCCGTGCAGTCGTCCAGACTTTTAACCAGCACCCCAAAATGCGGACGCTCTTGCTGCCGGGAGTGGCCCCGCCCAAAGTCATGGTGAGTCCACCCCTCGTCGACGTCGCCGAGCTCAACGACCAAATCTATTCCCTTGCGTGGCGCGAGAAAGAAGAAGAGTCGAGTGCGTGGATGGAGTTTGTCCAGCGCGCCTGCGAGCAGCCACTCGACCGCGCGCAAGACTGGCCGTTTCGCGTCCGCGTCTTTGCCGACAAGACCACGCAGCGGTTCGCGCGCATTGTGCTGCTGGCGGACCACTATATGGCCGACGCAACGTCCGGAGCCATCGTATTGAACTCGCTACTCCAACACGCCGCCGCCATCTCCGCGTCCCCCTCCTCGACTGTTGACCGCACGGTCTCCGCTACGCCGCTCGCCCCGTCGCTCTACGAGTGCATGCACAACACCAGTGCGTGGATGGGCATTGTCAACGAGGCCGTGGCCAAGTACATTGTCGAGCCCATGTTCCACTTTGACCACGCCGGCTTTACACCGGTCTTGCCCGTGGCCACCACGACCCAACAGGATTTCACGGGGTCCCCTCCGTCCCCCGCCAACCCGAGCCACGCCCGCTTTGCCCAAGGTACCGCATCCAATATGCAGCGGGCCCTTCAGCGCTGCCTAGACGAACGAGTAAGCGTCGAGAGCGCGACGACCGCCGCGACGCTGCTGGCGTTCGGCCTCACGACGTCGCACGGCGACTTGCGCGCGCTCGGCGGCCAGCAACTCACCCTCAAGACCGATGTCCAGTTTGACTTGCGCGACAAATACTCCAGTAAGATCGGTGCCAACGCCGTTGGACTGTATTCGACCCCGGGGAACCTCGTGTTCACCTCGAGCCAAGGGGCGTCCAGTAGCGATCGCTTCTGGGACCTTGCGAGGCAGATCAACGACGAGCGGCGCGAGACCCGCGACGGCCACGAGCTCCAGCTCCAGTCGACCTACGTCCACGAGACGCTCCACAGTGGGAACCGCTCCATCTCCCTCACGGTCCAGAACTGCGTCCTCAGCGATGTGACGCTCAGCAGCGCCAGTCGCTACTTGCACGCGCACGAAGTTACGCTGGTGAAAGCAGACGCCACGACGACAACGCTCCACGTCGAGTCGTTCCATACGTACAATTCCTTGCCGTCACTCACGTCGGCCTGTATGGTGTTTGTCGCGGGCGTCTCGAGCTTTAATTATTCGATGATGGACAAGCTCGAGCCGGCAGCGGCGGCCAGCGTCTTCCACTGGTTTGTCCAGACCATGGAACATCTGGGTGAGATCGACGAAGACGATTCGCTGCTCCAGGTCGGCGACAAGCTCGAGCAGCCGATGGAGGACGCGGGAAGCGTCTCGCCTTCGAAAGCACACCTCAAGCAGGTCGCGGTCTAGCGCAATCCAGGAATCCAGTTCTGCATATGCATACGCCGTTGACAGACACCCATTGATTTCAAGGCAGCCACTAAAGCTTTCATTTTTTGTTGGTTCTCTGTGTGACGCGTCCTTCCCTCATGGAGCTTCTCTGGAAATGGGATTCGGCGGCAGGTCTTTCTCGTTTTGTATGGCGATGCTGAGATATGGAGTGATTCTATGGCGGACAGGTGACGGACTCTGAGTGGGTACTACGGCTTTTCTTCAACGAGTTGGAGTTGGTAACGCAGCGTGAGCGCTTCTTCGTGCGTCACATACTCGACTTTGAAGCCACCGACGACTTGCACCGCGAGCGACCGTGCTGGTAAACGCTCGCGCAGATTCCACGTCAAGACCTAACAAGCCAAAGAGGTTAGTCAGTCGATTGTCTACACCACAGCCTCAGCGACGATAAACATACCTGTACCGCCTGAGCAGCGTCCAAATCCAGTTCAATGCTCGCTGTTTTCTCTTCCTTGATATGCACGCCATTCGACGACCCCGACGAAGTCAGCGAGGACGACGATCGATGGTGATGATGGTGGTGGTGACGCGAAGCGAGCAGCTTGGACGCCACGCTCGCGGTCGACTGTTGCTGAAACAAATGCTCAAACACACTGGGGCGTACGCCTTCAATCCGCTCGACGCATGGTTTCGTGAACGGCTCACCAGGATTTTTTAGCTGGGACACACCCGTCATCACTAGTTCTTGCATTCGCTGCTGAATCTCGCGGATGATTTCGGCTTTGATGCGACGCATTTCATGAAACGCATGGCGAGCGTCGCGTTCTTTTAGCTCCATGATCTCGGTTTGCTGCCGCGCCAGTGCATGATTCACTTCCAGTAGCTTCTGCCGAAGCGCGACGAGATCTTCATGGTGGGATTTCGCGACCGACGAGCTGTCGACAGCACCGCCACTGGCTGATGCCGTACCATTCGACGCCGCGGACGAAGTCGCGGCACCAATCTGGAAAATAGTCTGCATCTCGCTCTCGAATCTGTGGGCAATCTCTTGAAACTGTTGGTGCAGAATCCCCGTCGCATTGCGTTCCCGTCTTCGCCAAGCTGCGGCATGCGACAGCTCTTGGCGAAGACGTCGGCACTCAGCATAGTATCGATCCCGATCTTCTTCCGCGACGCGATATGGTGGTGTCGCCGTTGTTGCCGACATGCTCATGGTTGTAAGAGCGAGCGACGCGTGTTCGGGTGAAAAGTACGAACTCTGCGTTGGTTCGGTCTTGACATGGAATGCGGTCGTGCTGGTATGGTCGAGACCATTTACGGACACTGAGGTTGCTGATGACGTCACGGTCGACGGTCCTGCTAACCGCGTCTCGAGCGCCATGGATTTACTGTTGGACAATACGTTCGCACTGTTGCTCTCGGGCGTCTTGGTCAGCGGCCGTGCTTGTCGTTTTAATCCAGCGCCAATGCCGTTGTTGTTGGTACGGTATGGAAGGCCATTGCCATTTGCATTGTGGCGAACTAGACAATTTAACAGTACACATAAATCAGTCTCCCGAACAACCTTTGGATCGACCTCCACTATCGGCACGTACATGGATTCCGACGCAGCTTGAGCACGACCGAGTTGCGTGACGACGACTTGAGGCGGCCAATCACCGTCGAGAACTGAAGTCCACGCACAGGCAGACCCGACACCGCAACCAACGTGTCACCAACACAAATACCACTATTGGCGGCCGGCGTGTCTGGGGCCAAGCCCGTGATTTGCACGTGGTCGTCGACGCACGCGAGCGTCAAGCCGAGGCCGCCGTTGCGTTTGGTGATGACGCACTCGTACAAATCGCCCGACTGCGGTTCCTTCATGACTTTTTCACGCGCGAGATTCTGGAGATTGGCTGCTGCCGCGGCCGACACGGTCGGGGTCGTCGCCGACGATGTGGGGGTCGTCGTAGCGGCAGTCGTGACGGCAGAAGGCGTGGGTGGAATGTAACTGCTGGTCGGAAGCAGTCCAGAGGACGACACGACCGTGGCGTCTGAGCCAAACGCGTCGCTGCTTTTCCGCTATAGAAAGAAAGAGGCGATGATTACA
This sequence comes from Pythium vanterpoolii, assembly GCA_023334535.1. Classification (NCBI taxonomy): domain Eukaryota; phylum Oomycota; class Peronosporomycetes; order Pythiales; family Pythiaceae; genus Pythium; species Pythium vanterpoolii. Next base: position 26,987 of record JAADVD010000223.1, read on the forward strand.
ACACTCGGCGGATGCAAAAAGACATTCTGATTCGATCCCATCGCACCTTCTTTAATAGCGATGCCGCTGCAAACGCCGACGCGCGTCGTCGGTCCTCTGCTGCCGCTGCGACGGTGGTTGAGGGCGTCGTCATCGACGCAGACGCCGCGATCGTCGCCGGCGCGGGTGGTGCGACCGTCGTCGTCACGACAGGATTCGTGGCCGTGGCTGTACTCGCTGAGACGGCTGAGACGGCAGCTGCTGCGGCCTCGAGTGATAGCGTAGTCATGCCACTGGACTGCGAGAAATCGGGCATGAGCGACATGGGTGGCGACAGTGCACGCATGTCCATCAACCCCGGCGGCGGCCCCAGTGGCATGGTCAGTGACGACGCCGCGTCAGCTGCACGCGTTGTAATAGTCGTTCCGATCGTCGCCATGACGGTCGTGGTAGGCATGGTCGAGACGGTCGACTGGGGCGGCGGAATCAAATCGAGAATGTTCTGTTCAATTGACACAATCGCCATCAGCAATCCTCATTCCAATATATTCGCGAGCGCGTTATACGTACATCCGAGAGCTTTTTTTCGTCGGTCACTGCCATGGCAATCTGCTGGGCGATCGCGGCCGTGTCAATAAAGAACGACGCACCGATCGCGGCGGCCGCGGCTGCTGCAGCGGCAGGATCAGCTTGCTGGGCGAGCTCGACCGGCAATGCCATGAACTGATCGTCGAAAGCAAACGTTGGCGCGTCCGCCATAAGCGCGTCGCCAAATGTTGTGGCGAGCGACGCTGGAAACGCAATGGCGGTGGTTGTTGGTGCGAGGGCAGCAGCGGACGTCGCTGGGAGAGAGGACGCTGTGGTGGACGTGGTGGAAGAGGCATCCACGGCTGGTGCCTGGAGACGGCGGTTAGCGTCACTCACCATCATCTCCTAGTCGATAGAGAGAGGAGGAGAGAGGAAAGGAGAGGATAGAGAGCGCGACGATCGCGATGTCGATGTTTCCCTTTTGCTTATTCCTCGTGGTTGGTCTTTCCGCCGCCAGCCAACGCAAGTTGTTGGCACAAAATGGGGCTGGCGCACAACGATTGGGTGGTTCGGACGACAATAAAATATTTCAACCAATCCAAATAGGTTGCACGGCATGCTATTCGACCAGTACAAAATACGCGTAAACAATGTTTGTCGCATTCTTGATTATCAGATTCGTACTGGCTGTTTAGCGGATTGCTTGGGTTGATCATCATCGAGATCATCGTCCTGCTCACGTGACGTTGACACGGGCGTCAATAGATCTCGCAAATATGGATAATCAGATTGACGTCGCCTTTCCTGTATTACGATCCGTCCGTGAAAGCGTCCGGTCCCAACTACACCGCTCACTTCTTACAAAAGACCCAACAACTCTTCAGCCTAGTGCTCTTCTAACGACCGCGCAATCGCTGCGGCAATGTCGTCCTCATCAAAGACCTCTTCGCCGGACGACGCTGTCGTGGGCGCTGGTGGTGCTGTTGATACAGCTGCTGCAGGATGCGCTGCTGGCGCAGGCGCAGCAGGAGCGGGGGCGGACGACGGTGGCACGGCAAACGATGCAAAGGGATTGACCGCGGCACCAGCCGCTGGCGGCGCAAACGGATTGGCTTGGGTTGTCGATGTCGACGGCGCCGACGGTGCCGATGGGAACGTTGGCAAACCCATACCCATACCACCACCCATACCGCCACCACTCATCATTTGCTGCATTTGCTGCATGGCGTTGGGACTCTGCATCATCTGGCTCACTTGTTGCATCATCGCTGGGTTCTGCTGCATGCTCTGCATCATTTGCTGGAGCAGCGCAGGGTTCTGCAGTGCCTGGGCGATCATGGGATTGGCCTGCGCCATTTGCTGCATCATTGGATGGTTCGAAAGTGTCTGCGCCATCATTGGATTCTGCAGCATCGCTGATGCCTGTGCGGCCATATTGGCGAAATCACCGCCGCCCAAATTTTGACCACGAGCGCTAACTCCAGGAAGCCCTCCGCCGGCCGAAGTGCTTGTGGCTGCCCCACCAAACATTGCGGAAGGCGGCGGCATCGAGGCGAATTCATCAATCACGCGCTTAAGCGTCATCATCGTTTCCCAGCGCTCGGCATTCGGCACAAGCACCACATGACCCTACAGATAAACCCAACAAATCCTCCGTCAGATTGACCAAAGCACCCGACTGTGAATCGAATATCAAACGTACCTCTTCGATGCCGTCTTGGAAGCCCAGCAGTCGCACACAATCCAAGCCGCGTGATTTATCAAACAGTCGCGCCTTGAGCGCGGCATTGCCGAGCCGCAGCTTGCGGTACTTGTCTTCAGTTGGGTGGCCCACAATGTTTTCGCAGATCTTCTTGAGCGTCTGGATAGTCACGTCGAAGCCAGCGTCCGACTGCATTTGCTGGAGGTATTGTCGCATGCGGGTCGCGGGTGTCGGTGCACGCGTCGATGGCGGCAATGACGCAAACGCCGCACGCACAGTCGATGGGCCGGCTGGGGCAGCAGCCGCTGCGGCCGCGATCGATGCGGCCACGCCGGGTGCCAGCGTGAGATGTAGCGCCATGCCTGTAATGATGTTGTATTCGCCCAACAGCTTTTCGTTCTGGAGGATCTGACCTTGAAAAATGAGCCGCTGGGCCGCAACTGGAAAGCGCACGCTGTTCTGCAATTCGATGAGCTGCTTGAGCTCGAGCACTGTGGTCTCTGCGCCCGTGGGCACATGCACGGCGATCCGCTCGCCGGCGCCGCTCACGATTTGGATCGTCAGCTCCATGTTTCTGTAGATCGATTCTAGAATTGAATTGGGGGAGGGCACTAGAAACTGCCCCGTATCCGCTGGCATGGATGTCGTCACTTTTCCGAGAAGAACCAAGAGCGCAAAGACCATCATTCTGCATGGGCATCACACCATCTGCTGTACCCACCTCGACACCACGCGGCAAGCTCCAATAGAAGCCCCTACGATCCCATTCCAATTGGCTGAAATTGTGCAGAATTTTATCCACTCACAAACCACTTGAAGCTCGATTGTGTTATTTTGTGGTGTTGTTGAAAAAAGTGGGGAGAAGAGGAAACGAAGATGGGCGTCATCATGGACGACGACGCACTCGCCGCGACCGCGCTGCCGTCGCTCCTCACGAGCGCCTGTCTCATCTCCTGTTTCTACACGTTCACGCCCCTTGGCGATCGTCCGCTTGTGCAGCTGCTCTGCTTCATGCTGCTGCCGACCGTCTCGGCGCTTGCGTGCCTCCAGGACAAGCGATTCCTGCGTACTTTCAAGCGCCTCGTTCTCCGGTACGTAGTGCGCACCGAGGACCGTGAAGACCACGATGGCACCGGTTCGGACGCACTGGTCGCTGCGCGCAACGATCTCCTTAAGATCATTGGCGATCGCTGGCCTGGACCGCGCAATGGCCACTCGGGGCCGTTCTCGCTCTCACGGTATTCGTCTGCTACGGGCATCAACCCCAACATAGTGGCGGCAGGCATTGGCAGTAGCGGTGGCAACAGCACGGGGAAATCGCTGTATGATCAGGTGCGGTCCCATCTGACCGACCACAAATTTTCCAAGAACCACGATGCGCCAATCTACTTTATGGACCCAACGACCGGCAGCTTTCTGCGCGTGAACGAACAGCACAAGCTCGTGTTTACCGATTCACCGGATGCATCGTGCCTTTTTCATGTGGTCAAAGGCAAGACTCATCACTGGGGCTTCTACTCAGCGATCCACCAGCGGTACATTGGTATGAACGTGCTCAACAAAATCGTGGTCAACTCGAAGAAAATGCAGTCGTGGGAATCGTTTCGTATTTTACAACGGCCCGATCGCGCTGCTAAAGGCAGTGGCGCTGGACAGACAATTTACGTCGTGCTGTGCTCGGCACGGTTCGGCAAGGGCATGTGGCTCGGCCGGCGCCGTCGCACGGCGGCGAACCCTACTGATATGTACCTCACCAAGAACTTTGCCCATGCGCTGGCGCTCGTGTACGCGTCCGACTTGTCGGCCTTCGAGTATCTCTCCCAGCCAAGAGGGTCTCAAGTCGAAACCCAATCGATGTCGGATTCGGCCAGTGAACTGGCCGTGTCGTCGTCGTCGCTCATCACGTCGACGACCGAAGATGATCCGTTTGGCGCAGATTTCCAAGCTCCCGTTCTACAAACAGCAGAACGCTCCAAGGTCGTGCTTCCGTGGATCGATGAACGCACGAGCCGACGCTTTCTCGAACTACCAGAGAAGCAAATGATCGACGTCGTGTCCACGACGATCTCGAAATGCACAGTACGCGATTTCCTCGAATTCTTTATCGATCAAGATGCACGGCGTATGTGCCACGAGAAGACAAGCCAAGCGCCGGCACCGCCTCCAAATTCATCTGGTGGAGGGTCACGAACTGGGAATCCCGACGACCAGCGACTGAGTGAGTGGCATCTGCACCCACAATTCGGGTTTGTGCGAAAGCTTAGCTACCGACCTCCTGCTCCGTCAGGACCGGGAAGTGGTGAGCAAAAACAGTCGTCGTCCTCCGCTGCTTCCATGGCCGCGTCCGTTGCGATCGACCAGTACCACTCGTGTTCGGTGAATGAGAAATCCATGCAGAAAGCTGTGTTCCGGTCCAAGATTTTCACGCTCAGTATCCCGAAAAGCAATTGTTTTTCGGTGGAAACCGTGTTTGAGCTCCAAGACACCCAAGAACGCGATGGGATGTACGCGCTCGCGCCAATCAACTCTATGGTTCTGCTCAAGTGCCGCACAGGTGTGCATTTCACTCGCAAGACAATGTTTTCGGCACAGATTGAAAAAGGTGTGGTCGAAGGCGTCAAGAACGCGTGCGACTTGCTACTCAAACTAGCCGATGAGTACCGCGGGATCCAGGCAGAAGGTCGATTGTCGTCGACGTCCGAGTCGTCGACGCAAGTGCGTTCGCGCCGCGACGCATTCCCACCGCACACACTTGCGGTGGAAGTGATCAAGGGACTGATCAATACCATTGGCGGGAATGACCGTGTGGGCACGAGCATCACTCGACGCGTGCGATCGTCGCTGAATGTCCAAATGCCGTGGACACCGGCTGCTCTCCTTCCTGCTCCTTCCAGTCGATCATCCAAGACGGCATCCGTCTTGGCTTACCGACCCAAGATCGGAGGCTTCTTCGAGTGTTCTGCACAAGCCTTTCAATGTGTTTTCGAAGAAGCGATTTCGAGCAGTGTCTCACCATCGCAGGTGTTTGACGTCGTGCTCTCGGATGCGAGCTCCTTCTTTCACACGCCCAACAAGCAGGTGGGCAACATGGAAGTCGACATTGGCGCGTGGCGCACGGCTCGGTTTCCAGTTGATGGCGCGCCTGAAACGCCATCGTTCTTGCGAAAGCAGTTGTTCCGTATGCCAGTGAGTGGTGTGGCCGGTCTGGATGTCGCGCAAGTCGAAGACTACCAGTACTATGCACTCCAACGGGTAACCACTTCTTCACCTCAGAATGGAGAACGCCTCGAATTTGGCATGAAGATTTTCGCACGCGACCTGCCAGACGGTGAACGGTTCTCAATCGAAGTTGTCGTCGTTGTAGATCAAACAGCAGGATTATCAGACGCGCGTGAAGCAGAGGTACCATCGTGTACGATTCGTGTGTCGTACGCCATCGCGAAGACGCTGGGTGGTCACGATGCCGAGGACGATCCACTGCACTCGGCGCTTGTTCGCGGCACTGTTCGTGGACTCAAGCGCGTTTGGACGCGGGTCGCCGACGTGATTCAAGACGCCGCGCGACGTGTAGCGCGACCAACGGATCCTGCGACTTCGGTTTGCGGGGAAGACGTGCGCCATCGACTTCAAATCGAGGGCACGCTGCCGCGTCACGACGAACTCACATCGACCATTATCGAGTCGATCACGGAACTGTACTGAGCTGCGTCGTCATCTCAGACCAGAATGGGGATACAGGAGTCCAGTATCCCAAATCGAAGTATATTTTAAGGCAGTGATGACTGTGGTGCTTTGGTTTCTCTCGGGGAACGATGAACTATTCTTGCCCACATGTAGGCGGTAAGAAGGCGACGTGTCTTTGAATGCGATCATTTTGGACGCACGAGGCGATCTATGCATGGACGAGCAGCAAAGGGGCACCAATGTCAATTCGCGATCCGAGGATGTGGTACTTCTGGCGGATATGGCCACACAGCAACCGCAACGGAGCCGTAAACGAGCCGATGGGGACGTATTAAAGTGGTCGGGTTGTCGCCAGCAGCTTGCGCTGACCGTCACGCAGAGTCTGGCCACCCGTTTCGGCGGCCGAGTGTCCAGCATGCACGCAAGGTGAAATAATCATGTTGAAGACACTCACAGCCTGACGGATTTGCAACCTCACTTACTACACACGCGGCTGACGCACTTCAAAACCACGGCAGTCACCAGACCGTGCAGGGGCCTGACGGCTTTTCGTGGACCGACTACAGTGGCGATACGTGTTGGTTCTAGAGACCAGGTCTCGGTCCCGAGACCACCGCCAATACCAGCATCTACTTTGCATACAAAGTCACTCATCGATTGATGTGATGTGGGTGGGATTTGTATGCAATCCTCAAGTGGATATTAGCGCATGGTCACTCATCATGGACGCCGTACAAGTACCCAGGAAACGAGCGACCCATGCGAACAGAACTCCCTTTCGTGGTGCCCGGAAGTATGTGCGATCTCCGCCAAAGGTGAGTTAGATACAGCCGTGCGATGGTGCACCCCCAGACATGGTCTCATATCCTAATTACAGCGCTCGTCGCCCGTCGCATGTTCTTGGTCAGGTGGTCGCACCGCTGATCGGACTCACCGAATGAGTCTTGGGGTATGGTTTATTATGGGACTCGACCGTATGAGTCATGTCGTCGGCCCCGCCAATGAAATCGCTGCCTAGCCATTCGTTGGCGCGCCATTACCGTGTGACCTTTCTCCTCCAGTTTCCTTTACCGCATCCCATCCCATCCCACTCATCCAATCATGCGATCTTTCATTTGTCGTCGCGACCTTTCAAGATCGGTTTCAGCCTTTCGACTCAGCAGTTTCCCTCACTTGAGTGACTGTTACAGCCGTTTACCCCGCTTTAGTGACAATTCCCCGGTTTAGAGTGCCAGTTTCAGCCCCAACGGCCGGACTAAACTCGATCCGCTGACGTCACATATTCCGGCGCGAAGGTTCTCCTCCTCCTCCTCCTGCGTCTTTCTCCTGCTTCTCCATTGGCGCGGGTTTCTTCTCGTGTGCTCATTCTCAGTCTCGGTTCTTCCTCCTACCCATCATGAAGCTTCCGGTCTCCTTCTCCTTGGCACTGCTGGCAATGCCGCTGCTTTGCACGCGCGTCGCCGACGCCTGCACAGTCATTGCCGTCGGCCGCAACGCCTCAACCGACGGATCGACGCTTGTTGCCCACACTGACGATGCCGGTGGCAGTACAGGCGATGTCCGGCTCGTGCGCGTACCCGCGCAGCGCCACCCTGTCGACGCCCAGCGCGGCGTGTACAACTTCAACGGCGGCTTCCCGCGGCTCGTCTCACACGAGCGCGGCCCGCATTATGCCCCACGCGATGCTTCTCAGGCAGTGATGGAACCCATGGGATTCATCCCCCAAGTGCCGCAGACGTTTGCGTACTGGGACCAGGACTATGGTGTCATGAACGAAGTGCAGCTCAGCATTGGCGAGAGTACGTGCGGCGCCAAGACGGCCGGCTGGCCATTGGATGCGGGCGACCACGGCAAAAACCTCTTTAGTATTGCCGAGCTGACCAAGGTCGCGCTCGAGCGATGCGAGACGGCGCGGTGCGCGGTCACGACCATGGGCGAGCTTGCCGTCACCTACGGATTCTACAGTGAAGACAGCGGCGACCCGAACGCCCCCGACTATGGCGACTCGGCGGAAGCGCTGAGCATTGCTGACAAGCACGGCGAAGTCTGGGTCTTCCACGTCATGACCGGCCCGCAGAATGCCAGTGCCGTGTGGGCTGCCCAGCGCGTCCGCGACGACCATGTCACGGCCCTTGCGAACGGCTTTACGATCCGCGAAATGGACCTCGCCCAACCCGATTGGTTCTTGGCGTCCGACAATGTGCAGTCGTTTGCTGAGACCATGGGCTGGTGGGATGGAAAGACCGCGTTCGACTTTACAGCGGCCTACGGATTTGCCGACAAGGACGCCGTTGGACCGCTGTATACCGGTCGCCGCCTCTGGCGCATCTACGATGTGCTCGCACCGTCACTCCAACTCGACGCACGGCTCGGAAGTTTCTCGCAATACGCTACGTACCCTTTCTCGATCAAGCCTGACGCACTTGTCGATATCAACACGGTCATGGAGTTGTTGCGGGATCACTATGAAGGTACCAAGTACGACATGACCAAAGGGATTGCGGCTGGCCCGTTTGGCTCGCCGGTGCGGTTTGGTGGGAACCCCCAAGGCGTGCCCGGCGGCTGGGAACGGCCGATCTCGATGCACCGTACGCTCTACAGCTTTGTGCTGCAAGCGCGCGGGTCGCTACCGGACGCCGTGGGGTGTGTCGTGTGGTACGCCCAAGACGCCCCGCATGGCAGTGTCTTTGTGCCGTTCTCTTGTCGCCAGGACGAAGTCCCAGAATCATACGCGGTCGGCAAACAGAGCGAGTTCTCGACGCAGTCGGCGTGGTGGGCCTTTAACTTTGTGAACAACTGGAGCTTGCTTCGCTTTAATGCAATCAACCAGGAAGTGCGCGGTCAGATCCAGGCCTTTCAGAATGCCGGCTTTATGCTGCGCCAGACGGTGGAACGCCGGGCACACGAAATGCTTCAGCAATCGCATGAGAGCGAGGCCAACCAAGTCGCAGTCGATCAGTTTGTGCAGGCGCAGAGCAATGCGTTTGCAACAGAAGTCGTAGACCACTGGTGGTCGCTGGCGTGGACGCTCGTTGCCAAGTACAGCAATGGATACGTGACCACGGGTGAAGCGCCGACCGAAGTAGCGTCGCCAGGGTACCCTGCGTGGTGGCTCCAAGTGAGTGAGTTTGGGCAGTGGCCCGGCGATTCGTTCACACCGCGGGACTCGGTCAAGAAACAGCTCAAGGGGTTTGCCGCTCCATCGGTTCTTGATGCTGCAGCTCATACCCGAACCCAAGCCCATGGGGTGGGGTTCTGTGCCATCATTGGAAGTTTACTCTTTGGCGCTGCGGCCGGCGCGGGGGCCTTGGCGTTTGTCCAGCGGTACCGTCGCCGCGGCTACTCGACCGTTCTCTAGACTAGCCAATGACGCATTCATTTGAACGACTACTTTCCTTATAAACAATAAATTATCGTCAGCATGCTTGCAATGATTGACGGCATTGTAAAACTTATGAGTCGATTCGACGTGGCTTTGGGGGCGACGTATTCGCGAATGGAGCATCGCGAAAACGATGTATTGACGACGCTCTCCCACGGGGCCTTGACACACGGCGCTTGTTTGAGGGAGCCGTTCGAGGCCGCTTCTTGCTGTTCACTCACACATGGGACGTTGCCGCATACGTTTTCCAAGTAGTCGCGGTAAAAATGCGAATAGACACACTTGTCGGCGACCTCAACACAGAGCGAGCGACACGGTGGCAGTGGCGTGGTCGCCGACCCAGCCGCCGCAGCGTTGCTGCACGAGACAGGAGAGCCACTGACAATACGTCGATGGGTAGTCGCCGCGAGCGATAGACAGTGGTACGTCCACACGAGCGTGCGGCACCGTGGCGAATCTTTGAACTGGAACTGATCGCCAAATTGAGTGAGCGCAAATATCTTGGCGTCCAGGTCTTCGCACACACCTTGCTTTTCCAGCTGCGGTGTTGCGTCTCTAGCGACAGTAGCACCTCCCAATGTGTTAGGTAGTGCTGGAGAGCATCAGTGTGACGTCTTTGAGACGCACCGCGTGTAGCCAATGATCGGATCGTACAGCAGCATGCCATTTAGTGCTGTGCAGTACTCGAGGCCCACGCACAGCGCGCAGTTGGCATTATCAACCGAGCCAATCGCAGCTATCTCTGCCGCCACTCGCCATGCTGTAGCGGTGGCCACAAGCGCCACGCAAACAACCGCATGCAGCAGCCGCGGCATCACACAAACGCGATCTTTCTCCACTTTCATTCGCGTCGTTTCCGACGCTTCCACTACGATCTATTGGATATCGCAGGGAGTATCGTCCAGTAGAGGGATGAGTTTCAAATGGAGCCGTTTTCATTGGCTGCAATGGGTACTTTCGTAGCCAACCGATCGGAGCTTGTCGTTTCGGTCTCACGACCAACACTCTGCTCCCATCCCTGTTACACAGCAACTTCCGTGACATCCTAAACGCAACGTAAGCGCAACATAACGTACCATTTATGTTCCAAAACCGGAGTTCACTATATAGGAAGGAAATGGGCTAGAGGAACGGAGGGTTGCTATCTCGTTCGCATGCACGCATTGCTACTGTTGGAGAAACACGTAGCCTACTTCCTTGATTATGAGTTCTGCTTTCGATTAAGCTCCGAGGTCTCCGTATCATCATTCCCTTTGAGAAAGCGCCGAGAGGAATCGCTATAGGTCCACTATTCGAAGTAGTCTTGAACAGGCACAGGATGTCACTGAACGCCGACGCACTGGATGCAACACCGTGAATTGGCCAAGTGGTGTAGCGCTTGTGTGGTGTAGAGCTGGCGGTGTGAACGGTCGGATTGGCCATTGACTCTCCCGCCCATCTCCCTCGCGGGCCGCGTATTTATTCCTTTCTTCCGCCCAGCAGTCCACCAGTACAGTGTAGTGGCTCGGACAGTCGAAGGTCGTGAGAGTGTGGAAGGACTCCCTCCTCCTCCTCCCTGCGCCAAGGATCGATTCCCAGTCACTTCACGTTTCCCATCCACGCGCGACACGTTGCCCCCACTCCACACATCCCACATCCTCTAGCTACAGTACCATGCCGCAGTCGAACGCACCAGTGGTGCAGCAGTACTTTGACGCGGCGCTCAAGCAACTCAATGACCCGCCCATCACCTGTGGCTTTGCCGGCGAGAACAAAGGCAAAGCGATCTTTGCATCGCGCGCCATCAAAGCCGGCCATCCGATCTGGAGCGAGCCGCCGTTTGTCGCCATGCAGCACGAAGACAACAAAGACTTTGCCGACTGCTGCGAGCACTGTTTCGTGTCGCTGATCAACAGCCAGGACGCGTGGGAACGCGTTGAAGCCGCGAACGACGGGGCCAACGACGTTGCCAAGTTTGAAGACTTTACGGCCGCAATTGACTTTCTCCAAAAGCAAGGCGGCAAGTCGGACGACGAGAGCTACTTTAACGTCTACCGTCTCGCCAAGCACAAGGTCCAATGCACGTGCGGCGTACTCTACTGCTCGAACACGTGCCGCACGGCCGCGTGGGCCGAGCAGCACGCGCTCCTCTGCTCGCGCGCCGATGACAATAGCACACCGATGGGCCACTTTCTTAACCACACGCTCGTGACCAATGAAATTTTCCAGCTCGCCGGCAAGGTCATTGCCCGCGTGCTCATGCGGTTCATTGCGACGCGCGACGTCGCGCTCGCGCGGCAGCCCGTCGACATGTTTTGCAAGGCGCCGTGGTGGGACGTCGTGGTCTCTGAAGACGATTTGGATGACGGCCAGACGCTCGACGGCCAGCGCGGCGTGTTCAAGGAATTGATCGGCCAAACGCTCAACCATTTTCTCACGGGGCTCCATGACAACCTCGAAAGCATGGCCAAGAACGATGAGCTCAATGGGCTCTCGGTCGACGCCGTCACGGGATCGTGCGCCGACGTCTTGACGCTCGATTTCTTTGGGAGCATTGTCGGCATGTTTGAGATGAACAACATCAGTCTGGAAATTGATCATCCGTTCCACACCTTGAGTGAAGCGCTGGTCGAGACCGTGACCGAAGGCAAGAGCGACGTGCCGGCGGTCTTGGTCAAAGTCAAGAACGCACTGGAGAAATACGCCGAAAAGTACCAGCACGCGTGCGACTGCGGCCACGACCACGGTCATGGTCATAACAACGCAGCGGGGGACAACGACATCCACGACCATAGCCACGAACATAACCATGACCACGGCCATGAGCATAGCCATGAGCATGGGCATGGGCATGGGCATGAGCACGGCAGTGATATTGACGACAGCTGTGCGGAATACGACGACGACTTTGTGGGCGTCGAAGGCACGGCGCTGTTTCCGGTGATCTGTACGATGAACCACGACTGCGATCCTAACTGCACGGTCATCTATATGAAAGACGGCACGGCCCAGGTCTACGCGGTCCAGGATATCAACGTACGTCTTCTTTTTTCTATCAGAGACGCTGATGTGGGGGTATGTCTAACGGTGTCTAACGGTGTGAAAATGTGATATGATAGGTCGGAGACGAGCTTTGTATTTCGTACATTGATGTGGACCAGACCGAGGCTGAGCGCGGGCAGTGTCTCCACGAGTACCAGTTCCAGTGCCACTGCGCTCGCTGCGAAGAAGAACGCAACGCCTGAGAAAAGAGGCCGAAAGAAGAAGAGAGAGAAGACTAAGAAGAAGGAAAGACGAAATCAAGTTGATACGAAAGAGACAGATGGGCGAAGCAGAGAGGTGAGAGAGCAAACTAAGTGTAAATTGGATAATGGAGTGATGACTGTCCTTCTCTATCGAAGGCAGCGATGTTCATGCTACGACAGACCGGCGTCAGCAATCGCCCGTTTTATTTGGCGCAACGCCGACACGCCTTCTAATTTTACTCGAGCGAGGCTGCGTTTCATCTCGGCCCCTCTCGATGCCACGCTGGCTATGATGTCTTAGGCAAAGCTCCATAGTTCGCCTCCTTCTGGCTGACAAGACATGGAGACCCCGCGGCGTTCAAGCCTCAGCGACAGTAGCAACCTAGGCAAGGTCCACCGTAGTATTCTCAAGAGAGACGAGGAATCGTTCATCGATGTGCGTGACGACCTGGACCGTGCCATGGCCTCGGCGTCGAGTGAAACGCCCGAGCAGTGGTTCCAGCGGATCCTCTCGACCCACAAACTGTCGCCGCTCGATCTCTGTGATCGCTTTTGCTTTGGCGACGCACGGCAGCACCGCCAAGTCGCCCTCAAGCACGTCTGCAAAGTGCTCTTTGAGGTGGAAGCTCATGGGTGTGATCCCATGACCGACGCGATGGAAGAGTTTCTCTATCGGTTCTCGTTCGACGGCGGCGATGGCGAGATTGTCGTTGATATCAAAGAGGCACTGCGGACGCTTGACATTTGGAAGGCCACAGGCTCCGGGCTTTCTCCAAGTCCGCGGAGCTCCCCCACATCGACGGTCTCCCCTGCCAAGGCCGCGATGTTAGAAGTCAAAGCAGAGAAGCTGAAGAAGGTCATTGACAGTCTACAGCAAGAGAACCTGCGGTTGAGTCAGGCGTTGCGGAGTGCCAACGAAAGAGAAAGCAGTTCGCTGACGGGGGCAAGCGACGAGACGCGGCCGCCGTCTCCGCTGCGGATCGCCATCAAGAAACCTCCACAGGTCGCCGCCGCAATTTCTCTCTCCGCCGCCCCGCGACCCAGCTCTCCGTCGAAACAACAGCAGACTCCACGAATGGTGGTGAGTCGCCACGAGCGCGACCTTATCGCCATGGCGAATCAGCTCGAGTATACCGGAGTGAAATGCCTCGAGGCCTTACTGCAAAAGGACGATAAGACAGCTGCCGGGTTTGTGAGCCTCAAGCAGTTGCGGTACCTGCTCGCGCACGAGTGCCGCCTCGGCAATGAGGTCTCCGAATCCAAGTTGATGGAGCTATGTCTCGGTATGAACTTTAACGCCCAGGGACAGCTTGACTATAAAGAATTCGTGCGCGTGCTGCTGGATATTCTTGTGTACGAGCAGACGCCACCACGTCGCTCGGCCTGTAGCGGAGACCCTGGGGTGTCCAGCCGCCTTAGCCTTAGCGAGGGTGATGCGGCATTGCTGGGGAAGATACGGGAGTATCTACGAGGCTTTGCTGGCAGTCGCGAAACGACCCGGGCACTGCTCTGTAAGCTATGCGACAAACACGACCTCGAAGGGAACCAGTGTCTGTCGCTGATTGAGATGATCAAGGCAGTCCATACGGACCTCCCAAGCCAGCACCCGGTCAAACTCAAGTGTCCTCTCACACAGACCGAGACAAAGACACTGATGCTCTCGCTCGCTGCGACCTCGGGTCACCCGACCACCGCTGCACCAAAGGGCGAGGCGAAGGAGACTGCTTTTGTGTTCTACCCAGCAATTCTCGATGCCCTGTTTCGAGTGGAGACTCCTACTCGCCACGCGACCGAGCGTGACGCCGTGCTGACTCGTGTGCTATCGCCTGAATTTTGGACCTCGCTGCGCTCGGCACTGTGTCCCCACGATAACAATCCGTCGCTGGCGCGGGAAATCCACTCTCAAGTGTGTAAAATCCTCTCGAAGCTTGACCCGAAGCAACGGTTCCTCCTTGCTCAGCGTCACTTTGTCCGGGTCTTCGATCAGCACTGGAGTACGCGGGATATGGAGGTGCTGGTCGAGGTCTTGTCGCATCCGTTGGAGGGATGTGGCCCACCATCGGACGGCGCCGTGTACGTGCGGTACGATATCCTCATGCGGGTGCTCTTTGGGGTCCCCGAGCTGTGCGACGCCAGTGCATTAACCCACATCACAACCGCGTTGCAACGCGATTGCAGCCGTAGCAGTACGAGCTGGCGAGTCAAGTTGCGCGAGATGACGTCTGCTAGCAGCCACCACAAGAAGGATCGTGCCAAAACGCTGACGTATTCCCAAGTGTACGAGTTGCTCTGTGGCCACGAGACGCTAACGATCAACGTGACCGAGTTTCTGTACCTCGTGGCGTACGTGCAAGATGATTCCCGCCGCGTCGACGCCCACAAGTTGTGGACACTGTTGGACGGCGGCACTCAACGTCCCAAGGAGGCCAAGAAACAGTCCGCGTCAGCGAAGGCGGATAGCCAGTCGTTTACGCTACTACGGCAGTGTCTACGGGAGCTCTACAGCGAACACGGGCTTGAAGAGGCCGTTGCGCGACGCTGTCGCCACGAGCGAGGAGTTGTCAGCGTCAACGACCTCGCGGCTGAACTCGGCTGTCAACTGCGCGTGCTGAAATTGTCTTCTGAAGAGAATGGCCAGGCCTCCTCGGACCAGATCCACTCGTTCCTCGCCTCCCTCACTCGCTCGAGTGATGGCTCAGCGTCAGCATCAGCTTCCGCGTCACCAGGCGTGGGTCTGCTGAACTCTCACGCATTGATGGACGCCGTCTTTGACTGGGATCAGGTGACGGCAGCACTCTGCTTGCCCGATCGCCTCGTCGATGTGAAAAAAACCTTGGAGCTTTTTGACTGGGACCACGATGGCTCGATCGACGCCGACGACTGGGCCAAGGCCTGGCGTCAGTTGACGTGCCACCGCCGCTTAGGGAAGCAGACTCCCCAGCCTCTCTACGACTGGGAGATCCGCGTGCTGTTCCGACGCTTCCCCGCTGGCCCATCAGCGACACGCTCGCGGCGATCGACCCACGGCCTCGGGGCCATTGAGTACTCGCGACTCTTGGTGTTTCTACTGGAACGCCACCAGCGTCTCGCGCGTGACCAGCTCCAGGCCGCTGTCCTGCTATTGCTCACGCAGCTGTGCGCGCGCGTGACTCAAGGCAAGCCCCACGTCTCCACCTTCCACCTCGAAAAAGCTTTCGAAGCCATCGACTGCGAGAGCAAAGGGTACTTTCACCTAGGGGATCTCCGATCGTTTGTACTGGATGGATTACGCCAAGCAAGGGAATCCGGCATGGAGGTCGAGGTGCTCGAAGCGTATGCTCGCCAAGGCCCGGCCCTCGAAGCAGTCATGGCGTTTCTCATCGGCGACAAGGAGTCGCAGAGGATAAAGGATGGGCGCAAAAAAGTCGTGAGCCTCATGCGGTTTCAGGAGCTCATGAACCACAACTTTTTTCAGTCGACTTCCTTCGCTGTCCAGCGTCATCATCCTAGCCACAAGACGCACCGGACATCCGGAGAAGAGCGTGGAAATGATACGAGTTCCACTGAGCAATTCAGTCACGCCGATCCGGATCTGGATCCAGACCAGCATGAGTCTCCTCAATTCGAAGGTCAGATCACTTTGCTCCGTGATCTCGAGCTATGTATTTTTGAAATCGCTAAGCAATGGCTCGACGCCAACGGTCAGCTCTCGCCATCAGCCGCGTACGCCCATTTGAACGGCTCGACTTTGACAACCAAGCCCCCGGCTCATCGACGGCCCCGCAGTCAGTCGCCTGTGCGATCCGCTCGACCGGCAGCCGCCTCGTTCCGTGCCTCCTATTCTTCTTCCTCCTCCTCCTCTTCTCAGTCTCGCCGTGCATCCTGCACACCACGCACACTCGCCGAGTCGGCTGCCCACGACCCGCTCACGGTCTCGCGCCTCAAGCACACGCTCCGGACGCAGCACGGCATGGAGACTTCGACGCATCTCCTTAGTCAGTTTTTTCTCCGGCTGGGGGCCCCGACCAAACACTTTTTAGACCTTTCGCTATTTGCAAGGTGGCTCGTGCCATTGTCGATCGAGATGCATGCTCGGGTAAAGCAGATTGTCCGCGTGATGCTGGTGAAAAGCAAAGCCGGTGGCGGCCACGTGGACTTAGAGCGGTTCATTGGGGCGATCGAGCGGCGGCTCGTGGATGCACAAGTGCAAGACGAGGCCAGGATGGGACGGCTTCAATCTGGGGACAATGACCGGGATGGATGCGTCCGAATGGTGCGGCCGAAGGAATTGCTCACGCGGCTCCATCAGCTCAACGTGTCGATCCGCACGGGCGAGCTGACGCAGTTGTTGCGACACTTTGGCATGGATGACCAGCGCGAAGTCGATGTCGGCGTGGTGATACGGCGGATCTACGAGCTGGGCCAGCAGCTCCCGGTGCATGGCGATCGCTAGTCTCTCTGACTGTAGATATAATACGGGTAATACATGACTGCTACCTCCATCGCACTGAAGCTGTTAGAGAACCTGTAAGATAGAGACACTCCATGTAGTATGTGTAGTGAAATCTCTATTACTGAAGGATGTGCTTGTTACGAATCTAAGTACGAATGAAGGCCGCTACGTAAATCTGATTTCGTTAGTTCTTCGCTTTGCTCGTCGTCGTCTTTTTCATGTTCTGTATGGGGTCTTTGAGGAAGGAGGATGCATCGACATCGCGGAAGCGCACTGGCAGCACAGTCGACCCGTGTGTGTTGAGCGGATCAAGCTCGGCCGGCACGGCGAGCAATCCAAATGATGCGGCCGTCGGACGGTACGTCGGCGACAAGCGGAGCTCGTGGTCAAACCGCTTGAACTCGCCATCACTATTCCAGAGCCTCAAGAGTTAGCAACTGGCAAATAGAGAGCTAGGAAGAGAAAGAAAGACCACGCACAAAAAGCTGAAGACCACGAGCGTCAGCACGAGCATCCCTACCATGACCCACTCGGGCGAGGCGAAAAAGTACTTGGTCGGGACATGGCCCGACGCGTCCACGTACGACCGTCTCAGAATACTGAGTCCTGGGACTAGAATCGCCGACAAAAAGTTGCCACAGAGCTGCTGCAAGGCCGCGACCGTGGCTTCGCTCGTGGGGAACGCACACTCGACGCCCACTTCCAGCGCAATAGGCTGGAGCGGTCCGAGGAACGCCCCGACCATCATGAGGCTTGTGAGCGACAGCAGCGTGCCGTCCAACGGCAGGGTCACTTTGAACGCGGCGAGCGAGACGATGGTCACGACCAGACAGAGCAGAATGGCTTGGGTGTGGTTGCGGCGCCGGTCCACGTAGCCACTGATGATCTGACTGCCCACGAGTGAGCTCACGATAAACGCTGTGCCGATCACGCCGATCTGGGCTTTCGAGAAGTGCTCCGACCCGAGCATTTTGCCCAAGAGGGCCGAGATCGCATTCACAATACACTCAGTCACGCTAAAGGCGACCACAGTGTGCCAAAAGCCGTTGTGGGCGAACACCCCCGCCCACTGCTGCCAGTCGTACTCGTCGTGGAGCTGGACGTCCGAGACCATGGATTCCTCGTCGCTGCCGGCGGTGGCCGACTGGGGAAACGATTCAAACAAGACAAACGCAACGACAAAGCACACGAGCGAGACGAGCGCGACGCCTAAGTTCCACACGGGAATGTGCTCAGTGCCGTGGACCACAAACGGGGCCGTGAGGTACACGGCGGCCGTGCCCAAAGCGTTCGCGTTGATCGCGACGCTGGTCGCGGTCGCGCGTTGCGACGGCGGAAACCAGTTGGCCGAGAGCACGGGCGGCGAGTTGACCATGAACGGCATGGCAATTGATGCGAGGACCTGACCGACCACTGTGAGCTGGGTCTCGAACGTCATGGACATTGGGAACGTCGCGAGGTACCGGATCGCCGCCCCGAGGGCTTGGAGGAAAGCTCCCAACAAAACGCCGTACCGCAATCCTTTCTTGTCCAGGAGCCACGAGCCCACGAACGAGCACGGAATGTACGACACGAAAAAGACCGTGATCAGCTCGGTCGAGTGCAGTCGCTGTTCCCAGCGGGTCTCGGCCAAGCCAGCGATCGGTGCGTACGAGTAGCACACGCCTTGGTTCACGGCCGAGAGCACCGACAGCAGCGCGAGCATGAGCCACTTACGTGGCGTGTCGTGGGGCCAAACGATCACCATCGCGTCTGGCGGGGACTGGTCTTCGAACGTGCCATACTCTGGGAAGAGAAAAAGAGGTAAGAGAGTTGGGGAGGGGGAGTGCATAGTAGACACCACAAGGGGATTACATCACATACCGCCGCCGTCGCTTTCCAGTCGTGTGGTCCGCATCGCAGGACGAGGAATGAAAAGCGAGAGAGAGAGAAGAGCAGCTTAGCTTTCGTTTTGTCGAGATATCAATTGAGCTTGCAAGTGACCTACACGAAGCAAAGGCTGTGACGAAACCAACGCTGGTATACGTGGTCGCTTGTGCTTCCACGTTGAAGTTGGTGAGCAGTGTTGAGTCTTTTCCAGTGGCGTTTCACAACAAAGATTGCTGTGGGTTCCGAAAACGATCGAGGCATGGGATCGTACGACCCTCATCACTTGCGATCCTGCTTTCGAAACGACTCGTATCTTCCAGCAAAAAATGGTGGACACCTCTCTCTCTTATATGAGTGGGTTAAGCGGCTCTGGATTGCTGACTAAGCGGCTCTACTTCGTGCCATTACGAGGTGCCATCTTTTGAGCCTGGGATTTGATGGTCACTGATACTACCGGCGGCACATCGGTCGGCACATCGAGCGTCTTGAACGCTGCGGCCGGTGGACGGTACGTCGGCGACGTCCGGACTTCGTGGTGGAACCGCTTGTAGTCCCCGTTGCTATAAAAAACACAATCCCACGTGTTAGCACTAGGGATTCCACTGCCTCATCCAGTCTCCACTACGTACTAGAAGCAAAAGACCACAAACGTGAGCCCGAGCATCGCTACCATGACCCACTCCGGTGAGGCGTAAAAGTATTTGGTCGGGACGTGGCCCGAGCTGTCGGTGTGCGTGCGTCTCAAAACACTAAGTCCAGGGACCAAAAGCGCCGAGAGAAAGTTCCCACAGAGTTGCTGCAGCGCCGCGACCGTGGCTTCGCTCGTGGGGAACGCACACTCGACCCCAAGCTCCAGAACGATCGGCTGGAGCGGCCCGAGGAATGCCCCTACAGCCATGAGACTCGAGAGGGTCACCAATGCATTGCCAATAGGCAGCGTGGTTTTAAAGAGCACGAGGAACGCAGCCGTGAGGAGGGCACACACGAGCGTCGCCTGTTGATGGTTGCGTCGCTGGTCCACGTAGCGACTGAGGATCTGGCTTCCAATCAGCGAGCTCCCAATGAACGCCGCGCCAATGAGCCCAATCTCGGATTTCGAAAACGATTCGGTGCTGAGGAACTTGCCGAGCAACGCAGCGATCGCATTCAGAGTGCACTCGGCGATTGAGAACGCAAACACCGTGTGCCAGAAGCCGTGGTGCGTGAACGCATTGCCCCACTGTTTCCAGTCGTACTCGTCGTGGAGCTGGACGTCTGACACCATGGATTCGGTCTCGCCCGTGTGCATCATCGAATGCGGGAACGACTGGAAAAACACACAGGCCACGGCCAAGCTGAGGATCGCGATGAGTGCGACCGCCAAATTCCAGTCTGGAATCTTGTCCATGCTGTGGACCACGAACGGCGCCGTGAGGTACACCACGGCCGTGCCCATTGCGTTGGCGTTCACGGCGATGCTGGTTGACGTTGCGCGTTGTGACGGTGGGAACCAATTGGCCGAGAGCACGGGCGGCGAGTTGACCATGAACGGCATGGCGATCGAAGCGAGGACTTGACCCAGCAGCGTGAGCCGCGCCTCGACCGTGACTGAGCTCGAGAACGTCGCGAGGTAACGCACGCTCGCACCAATAGCTTGGAGGAAACCACCAAGCAGAATACCGTACCGCAAACCTTTCTTGTCCATGAGCCACGAGCCAACGAAGGAACACGGAATGTACGAGATAAAATACACGGTAATCAGCTCGGTTGAGTGGATCTGCTGGCGCCAGCGGGTCTCGGCAAAGCTCGCAATCGGTGCGTATGAATAGCAAATGCCCTGGTTCACGGCCGTGAGGATCGAGAGGATCGCGACCATGAGCCACTTCCGTGACGAGTCGTGCGGTCGCACGATGGGATGCGCAGACGCGGCGGGCGACCGGCCCAAGAACGTGCCATAGTCTGTATAGAGATACAGAGCGTAAGGACAGCAGTATCGATGGGTATATAGAGCGATCATACGCACCATTGTCGTCTTCCATGCGCGAGAGATTCATGAGCTACAAGCGAGGGGAGCTGTTGGCGGCTGGAGAGTAAGCGGTGGTGCGGTGGGTTCTGAAGGGACGCGACGGTCTCAATTTCGATGTGTCGAAACGGTTTTGCGTAACGGTTTCTCTCCTAAAAGCTGCAGACGAAGCGCGTCGCCGGCCACTCGTCAGCGGTGGGGGAGGTATATTAAACGAGACTGAGGATTTGTAGATGTACGTTGTGCCAGACCAGTAGGCGACGCGCTGGTCCTTGCACGATGAATCTTCAGAGCTTTCATGGTGAGACGGACGGCACTTGACAGTGACAGCACCAGTCCACTGGAGAAAATTAAATAAAGTACGAACCACGAGGTAGCGTATACTCGAGATGAGCTACAGTCCGCGCCAATGAAATAGGGAATTTCACCTTTTGCCTCGAATTTTAATTTTCACTTCTTGTTTCTTCAATCCGAAAATTGTGCCAGAACACGTATTTCAAAAGACGTCATTCTGCGTGTTTATTTGTTCCAAA
>JAADVD010000224.1:0-48113 GCA_023334535.1 Pythium vanterpoolii
AGACTGATACTGGAACGGTTCTGGACAATGGAACTGTATTACTTTTATACATCTTGTTCTGTCTCTCTCTGGCGTTCTAGTGAATGGTCGTCGAAGAGTTCTTGATCTCCATTCCTGTTCTGGTGTCCATTTGCCAGAACCGAAAACACAAAAACACTTCCATTACAAGAACATTTTCAGCAAGAGAGCTATTTCTCGACCACATCAGTACTCTGAAAGGAGTGGGAGGTGTTTTGAAACATCCTATAGAATCACACAAGAAGACCAGTTAGTCAGCAACATGGCATGTCAATAAAGGGAACTGGAAATGCATGCGCGAGTTGTTGTGGTTGTACTGTACAGGAAATAAACTACTCGATACCAGCCAGTAGGAGTATTCTATGTCTCTTGTCTGTAGTTCATGTATGTCTCTTGTCGGGTGCCTTCAACTGCTTTGGGACGAAGAAAAGAGCGTCCGTTCGAGTCGTGCGATCCGCTCGTCTAGCACATACGTACGTTGTCGCTCCATCCACTCGGGCGATCTATCAATACACAACATCCTCTCTCTGTGAGCTAGAGGTATAGGAAGAATACCTTAGCGGTGCGTACCCAGAGAGTTCGTCGCTGAGGCAATCTCGGAAAGGAAGGCTCATGCGCAGCGATGGGCCGAACAATAAGTGCTCGGTCGTGTGGCTCAGCAAATTGCACAGCGAGGGCCCCGAGTCCTGCTCGATCGCTTGGCTCGTCACACCCACTATCTTGATTCTGGGAATTTAGCATAGTGACAAAACAGTCCAAATGGCTGGATCAAGTCAAAATTTTAGAGTGGATGGACGAACCCGTAGACAGCGATGGACGGGTGGGCGAGTCGGCGAAACTCGAATTTCACAAAACAACATGGGAAGAAACCGACTTTGAGTCGCACTTCACGCGAGTGGGGCAAGTGCTGCTTGCGATGCACTAGGGTACGACACGTAAGAGTCCAGTCTCTCTCATTCTTGATGTCTGTGGTTCCTGTAAACGCACCATTGATGTAGGATCGCGGTCGATCCTCAACCGCGATACTCACATTTACAGTACAAGCGTTCTGTATCCAGGCATACGAATAGTGATCAGTTGATTGACTGTGAAGAGCCGGCGCATAGCGCTCATCTTGCCACTAGCGATAGACAGTACACACAGTACCTTGTTCAGCACGCAAATCTCCGACAGCAGCGTCTTCGTTTCTCTATCACACGTACCAGCGTCAGTGATATAAATGCACCACACCATATTTACTCACTTACAATTCGATCACGACCGTCTCGGTCTCGCGCGCGTAGCTCTCCCAGCAGCTACGCCGCGTGTAGTCACTCAGCGCAGTTGCACCACGCACGCTCGCAGCCGCCGACACGCGGTCGATGCGAAATCCCACAGCGAAGACGCCGAGTCGTTGAGCGTCTGCATCGTCACGCGCCTGTCGCTTATGACTAGCGGTGGCAGTGCGAGGCGTGGGTGGCGCTGTGCGAACGCGCGGTCTCTCCATCCTTTTTGCCATTGTTGTCTCCAAATCATACCCGAAAAAAAAGGCGGCAAACTCATGAACCGTTTCAAATCAGAATTCTAGCCAATCCAGCTGCGTCAAAATCTGATTCGCCAATCCAAATTGATTCTATATCTGAGTACGGTCAACTCAGGTTTTGTATCCCGTGTGGCCACTATCACGAGGGAACGTCTCCTCGCCTCTTCATCTTGGGATTGAGATCAGATACCGACAGGATCACCATGGACCTCGTGGCGGGCTTCGCTACTGGCGGCGCCTCGCCTCCGGACATCGACCGCTCGCTCTACACAATGCTCGAGCCGGAGGGGCAACGCTACGCCGCGTTTTTCGCGACGCTTGAGCAGACAGCGCCGCAGCTCGTGGCGCACGCGACGGCCGTGGCGTTTTTCCTCAAGTCGTCACTCGGCGAGCCCGTGCGTGTTGCAATCGTAGCTTCCTGAGGGGAGTCTTATGTACTGATTTTAGAATGGCGTGTTAGGAGGTCGAAGCGCTGTACGCGTCGGTCAAGAGCGTCGGCGTGCAGCCTGACGCGGCTGTGATGAACGAGACCGAGTTTGTGCTCGCGATGCATTTGATTGTGTGTCGCACGAAGCGCGGCCTCGCAACAGTGCCGCAACCATTTCCTACGTATCTGTTCCCGACAGTAGCGCTGCCTACAAGCAACGGACATGCTCCAAACGACCGTATCAGCAGCATGCCGTCGCCGGACAAGCCTAGCGGTCGTGGTCTCGGCGAAACAGCTGCCTCCTTTGGCAAGAGCAGTCTCAGCAATGGTGGTGGTGGTGGTGGTCTCCCACCAGCATCGTGGAGCTCGACGACCGCTGCGACCGAGGTGTCGACACTCACAGGCTCCAAAAGCCTCGTGGAGCTCGCTCAGAAAGAGGTGCAGCACGATCTCCATCTTCGATCCCCTCCGCTAGTTTATATAATGGTGTTGGCTTATAGGTGCAAAACCACCAAGTTTTAAAGACCCAGCTTTTGCAGATTGATCAGTGCGAGACGACGACACTAGCGTCTCTCCAAAAGACGCTTCATGCGCTGGCGATGGCCGTGGACCAGCTCGGGTTTCCCGTCCCACTGGCCACGCACGCATCGATCGGTGCTATTGACGACCTCGGGAATCTGCTGCGGGCCAATGTACAGTCTATCAAACACGAGATTCAGAGCCTCGAGATCTCGGCGCGCATGCGGAGCGTTGCCGACGAAGCCACGAGCCGCACCAACAGCCGAGAAGGAGGAGGTATTGATTTAAGCCACATGATAGCGGCCACCACCGACACCAGTGCTGCGATCGCTCAGGTCGCAAGTCTCTCGTCCCAACTGGCGACGCTGCAGCACGAAGCGACCCAGCTACGAGCAAAAAAAGAGTCGTTGACTCGTCAGCTGCTGGACAAGAAATCCAGTGTCCCGTCTCCACCACCTGTGTCAGTCGCGATCCCGCCACCCATTGCCATCAAGACCGTCTCAGACTCGTCCCCTCCTCCTCCTCCTGCCCCACAACCACCCGTGGGAGAAGGTGCGTCGTCTAGTTGGGGTGCGTTTGGCGTGTCGTCTGCGACTGTAGCTCCTCTCGCTCCACCCCAAGATGCTGATGCCTTTGGGTTTGGCGACTTTGCAGCATCTGTACCCGCCGCCACATCCACGACAGCACCACAGCCGCAGGACTCAGACTTTGGCTGGGGCGCATTCTAATATACAGCTCCCTAATAAAGGAGACGGTATGCACAGGCCATTGCGTTTGATAGAATTGTTATCGCTTGGGAGGGAGCAGTGGCGTGTCGCCTACGACTAGCAACGGTATGATCGCCCGGGATCGCTCGGTGTCCAATCGACAGAGTGCGAGCTGTTCACGTGCACTCGGCAAATACCGCTCGTCAAGTAAATCGCGCGTGGCCGAGTTGCGTTGTGGGGTGTGGCTGCTGCCAATGAGCGTGAGCTTTTTGTGGTGGGGAGCGGTTGTCGCGAGCGGGGGCAAGTGGACACCACCCCCTTTGGTAGCGACGGGCGCGTTTACGGTTGATGATCTGTTTTTGATACTGGCTTTGTGTTTGGGCGATGGTGACAATGCACACCGCCGCGTGTCGCTGGCCAAGTGGCCACGCACGCCACAGCGTGGACACCACAGATTCGACATGCGCATGAGCTGCCACGTGCTGTGTTTATGAAGGTGTCAGGTGCTTATCAGGTCTGGTAGAAAAACAATCGTCGGAAAAAGATGAGACGTACATGCTGATGTGGGCTGTGGGGTAGGTCGCGCCGCACTCGAGCCGTTGGTGCCTCCAGTCCTCGCGCTCGTCGCTAAGCTTTTGGAGCTTGAGATGGGACGCATAGCACGCTTTGTGGGTCTCACTATTGGCGTTTAAGATCATTAGCTCAAAGGTCCGGCGGTCCAGTGCGAGGGCGTGGACGTCGGTCAGTGATTTGATATCAAACAGCGCCGACAGTTTGCTCTTGACAAACGGCAGCTCGCCCACGACATCCCCCGCACCCACGAGTAACAAGTCGATAGTCACTTTCTTTTCCGGTTGGTCGCTGTTGGGGTTGAGGAACCGCTGGGTACTAGTGGCTGCTGGGGCCGGGGAGGTCGCGGAGGTGGACGAGGAAAAGGGACCGCCACTCACGAGGCTCGTGAGACCGGCCGTGGATTTGCCAATGGTCCAGTTGACGCGCTCAGCAACTTCCCCCGAGGTGATAATGTACATCCACTTGGCGTCTGTTCCAGCGCGATAGAGATAGTCCTACAGTACAGCACCACTACATATCTCAGTTTACTAGTCTCTAGGCGAGGCTGTGTGGACGTACGTTGCTGGTAAAGTAGACCGAACGCATGGCGCTCACAATTTTCATCTTGTCTGTCCCACATACTCAGTGCCTTCCGTCTCCCATATAGAAAGCACAGTGTACTGTACCTTGCTTTTCCCAGCCTTGAAAGAGATGCATTTGGTCGAGGATTTCGGCCTGGTTGTAATGGGAGGCCTCCATGGAGGCGCCACGCACAAGGCGGATATAGTCGGCTCGCTCGAGGCAAATCAGATCGCAGGCCGCCGTGTACTGTGACGCCAAGATCGAGGCATTCCGTCGCGCCGACGGATTCAGCAAAACGATCTCACCAAACATGGCGCCAGGTCCGAGGTTTGCGACCATGTCGCCATACTCTTTGGCGATTGTCGCACCAGCATGCCTCGGCGTGAGGCTGTCCTGTGACGCTTCGGCAAGGGGGTCTTTTTTCTTGACGTAGACATCGACGAGGCCATCGATCACAATGTAGCAGCGGTCGCCGGTGTCGCCTTGGCGAATGATCATTTGGTTCGAGAGCATCTTGATCACGCGCATCTGGCGACAGATCTCGCGGCGGATATATTCGGGTGCCGACCCAAAAATGTTGTTGCTGTACTGTAGAGAACACAGGGAGTGTGAGGGAAGTGAGGGCGGAGGTGACTGTAGTCAGCGGCAGTGTATCACCTGTTTGCAGTTTTGCAGCATCCAATCGTAAAGCAAATCGAGACTGCTTTCGTTGCGGAGGCTTGGCTCTTCACAGAGCGTGGCCTTGACCGCGTCGACCAACGTTTTTTGCTCGGGCGTTTTCTGGAGCAGTTTAATGAGGTGTGGCGGTGTCTCTTTCTTCGCCTCGCTGATGCTGCGCCGCGTCGAGGCGCGGCGGAAAAATTTCATGGACTGGCGCCGCGCCATCCCCACAGTAGTCACTTGCACGGCCAGCGTGGGGGTGGCGCTGGTAGAGGTGTTGGAAAGACGGCGGTTTGTCGACGACGGCGCCGAAGACCGTGGCGTACCATTACTAGTATTGTCGCCCTCTCCTACGGTATCGAGCGTCCCATTAATGGACTTGCGCGGCCCGGTAGTGGTAGTGATAGCTGGAGTGCTGAGGTCCTGGGTTTGGATCGTGAGCTTTTTGAACGACGACCCGCGATGTATCGAGCCAGCACGCGGCGCCGCCGAGTCGGACGGCACAACCGGCGTGAACATCCGAGGTGTGCCGCAGCAAGTCCACACAGCCGCAGTCTTCTGTGCCGCCGGCCCTCGAGCTCTTTATGAGAACTAGGACGGCTATTTGTATCCCACGACTGATCTCGTCAGTGGCCTTTTTTCGAATGTGTAGCCATGTGGAAAGAGGAGTGATGGTCATTTCGTGTACTATGTATCTCCTTAAAAGTACGAAATGAGCTCCTGGTGCTGGAGGAGCAGCTCACCCTGCGGCGACCAGCAACCATCATGGGCAAGAAAGGCAAGCGCTCGGGCTTTGGCGGCAGCGGTGGCGGTGGAAATGCGCGCGGTGGTGGCGGTGGAGGACCGCGTGGAGCCTCTGGATTGGTGGTCGTGAATCCGATGCTGCTGCAGTCCGTGGGCAGCAAGAGTAGCGGTCCCGCCAAAGACCTCGGACAAGCAAAAGGCAAGATGCAGCCGCAAGCGAAGCACAAGACGCAGGCGCATTTAGAGCCGACTAGCAGGAAGCGCAAGCAACGCAACGCTACTGATAGTGAAGATCACGACGAAGCCGAGCCGACGGCGAAGAAGGCACACCAGGAGACTGGCCCCACAAAGCAAAAGCACAAGAAGCACGTTGTGGCGACCGACGACTCCATGGTCGCGCCGCTATACCAGCTGCAGCTCACGCGCGAGGACCAGTGCCTGGCAGGTCTATACTGGGTACTGCTCACGCGAGAGACAAAGCGTAGCGCCGTGATTGCGGTCCCTAATGCCCATGCAACCCTGACGCCGCCGCTGTTGGCGAACGTTTGCAAGAGCCTCGGGTACCAAGCGCTGTCGCTGCACAGCAAAATGACCGCAGGACAGCGCAAGCAACACGTTGAGCGCTTCGTCACTCAAAGTCGTGCCGGCAACGACAAGTGCGTGCTGGTCTGCAACGACCATTGGCTGAATTTGGCGGCCTGTGGGACCGCCGATCTCGTCGCTTTTGGCGCAGCGTTTGTTGGGAAGGCGACTGTCGACACCAAGTTTGCGCGTGTCTTTGTGGTCCACGCCGATACGACCGTGCCGGCTCGCGCCATTGCGTACGACACGCCACTCTCTTCATCCGTCCTTTCCCTGCTGCAGGCGCGACTCAAACTCGCAACGCAGATCGCTACAACGCTCCAACGTGTGCAGACCTCGGCAGCCAGTGCCAGCGATGGTGCCGAGATTAAGTGGGCCACAAAGTTTGCCAAGGGCGCAGATCTCAGTGATGATGAGGAGGCAGACGCTACAAAACGCAAGAAGAAGAAGGGTGGACCACTAAATCCCGACGAGCAGCGGCTGCGTGCCCTCACGGAAAAGCTTCTGGTGTTGCTGGCACGGAATCTCACCGAGGCTGCGTCGTCTTCCAACGCCTCTGCTGCAAGTCTCAAGCCTGCGTCGGCCGATGCCCACCACCGCGCTGAGAAGCTCGCGGTGCTGGGGATCAATATGTTGAGCGCTGCGATGGGGGCCAACGATGGCGAGCGACTCTCGGCACAGACCCAGTGGTTGGACGACGCCCCGGCGGTTCGCTTTGGTGGGCACTGGCATGGCGTCGTCCGTCACGGGGCGTCCAAAGACGCCACGTCGCTGGCCGTGCGGCAGTCTCTCTGTGCCTCACTAACCACCCCCACCGCCAGCAAAAAGACGACGCATCTGCGGCAGTGGCGTCCGAACCAGCAGCCTGTAGACGTTGACGCCTGGGGCGGTGCCTACGGCAAAGCGTGCGGCCACAACGAAGTCGTGCTGCACCATGTTCGGCCGTTCTTTCCCCAGCTCGTCCTGAATTCCAGAGTGTGCAGCAAGCGGCAGCCGGCCCCCGGGAACCAAGGGTTTGACGGCTGCCTCGAGTTTTTGCGGCTTGCGTGTCGCGAAGGTCAGCGATGTATGACCGTGTGGGACGCCGAGCAGTTTCTCTTTTTCTCGCCTCAGGGAGACGTGCGTGGAGTCCCCAAGCTTCAGTTCCTCACGTTGCCGCTGGCGGGTCTGCAGACATTATTGGCGAGTATGCGGCAGTGGACACTCGCGTGCGATGGTCGCCAGAGTCCGGTGCTCTTGCTCGAAGGCATTCGCCTGTGCTGTCGCCTGGGGACCGAGGACGTGGTGAGGACTCGACTGACAGACGTCAAACTTGTACGGCGTGTCCTAGCATTTGCGATCGGAGGATCCACGCGGGTGTGGAAACAGATTGGGAAAATGCCCATGCCGATTGCACGCGAGATCGTGTACGATGCACTGTAGAGATCAGATAGCGTGGTGGGAGATCTATTAGATTAAGGGTGAAGGAGTAAGATCGAATTGAATGGACTGTTGTCCAGCGTGCAAAAATGTCGAGCAGAGAAAAAGAGAGGGAGAATGTGTGGGACAGCTGTGCTTATTGATGCCGATGATTCGGTGACGTGGGGCGAGGCGCCTCGGCTTCTGCGCGGCGGTGTTTCTTGGTGGGCGATGCCACGGGTGACGCGGTCGACGTGGTCGGCGACGACGGCGACGACGACTCGGTCGACGAGCCAGAGCCGAGTGCGCGCCGCACTCGCCTAGCTTCCAATGCTTTCTTGGTCACGAGCTCGTCTTCTTCGGGGTCGAACACGAGCCAATCGTCGGGCCGTTCGAGTGTCTGATGCTCGTGCAGCAGTTTGACCTCGACGAGCTTGGCCATCGCGGCGGCACAGGCGGCGGTGGACGTACCATTGATCGCAATGCCGTCGGCGTCCACGCACTCAGTATCTTCTGGGTCCGAGAGCAGCTCTGGGACGCCCGGCTCGGACGCAAGAAACGGCAGCCTACAGGAATATCACATAGTGAGTCAGTCGCTATCCTTCCTATTGTAAAATACACAACATGCCGACGCACCACGCAGGAATGTGCACAAACACGAAGTTGTAGAGCCATCGGCCCGAGCAGAAATCGATCAGAAAAAGCCAGAGCCATTGAATCAACCGAAAATAGGTCGCGGCAAAGCCGACGAGCAGCGCTGCAAAGACCACGACCGTCGACACGGGCGCGTGGAGCAGCGGCAGCGATGTGTGGTGGAGAAGGATCTCTTCTTGGAACGTCGGCCAAAAGTCAAACTGGGGAAACAGCTCACAGACGTCCTGTGCGCGCGTGTAGGCGTCACGAAGCAGGTTGGCGACCACCGCCACGCCCGCGACAGCGCAGCCGTGGTGGTACTGGAGCGACCGCGGCATGGGATAGGACCGATTCAATAATTGCTGCACCACGTCACAGGAGCTGCCGTTGGCGTTGGTGTTGGTGTTGGTGCGTTGGCGTTGGCGAGTTGGCACGTTGGTTAGCGATGGTGTTCGTGGGGACGTTGGGACGTTGGGACGTTGGGTTTCGCAACGATGGCTTGGTGATGGCAAGTTCCATCGTTCTTCTAACGAAATAACCGAGAAACGGTAGCAAACATTCTATCTGATAAAAACATGTTAGATGTTTTAGTGTGTTTGTATCGTGGAAGCCAATGATTGGTCAAAACTGATCCTGTCTCTGAAACGGCAGTTTCGTGAGACCTGGGATAGGGTAGGGTTTCATGCTCCTTGTTGTGCTCTCTGGGATACCGTAACTTTCGCCAGCTGCTTCAATTTGTACGCACCAACTGCAAACATCCACCCTTTGATCGTACAGATCTTGTGGTCGTCCACTTCCCTTACAAATCGCAAGTGAACCGTGTCTCCATAAAGTGTACGCACCGTGGATCGTGCACTTTTCGTGGTGTGGCGGTGTGGAGGGCGGCATGGTGGACGCCACGTTTTGAAGTGGTGGGTTCGCCAGCCAAGAAAACGAAACCGATATCTTTTTTTTTCCTTTTCTTTTGCTGCGTAGGAGTGGCATTCGTAGATTTCCTCTCGAACCAACACAAGCATTACCATGGCGGACCAACTGACCGAAGAACAAATTGCGGAATTCAAGGAGGCGTTCTCGCTCTTCGACAAGGACGGCGATGGAACCATTACCACCAAGGAACTTGGCACGGTCATGCGCTCGCTGGGCCAGAACCCCACGGAAGCCGAGCTTCAGGACATGATCAACGAAGTCGATGCTGACGGCAACGGCACCATCGACTTTCCGGAGTTCCTCACGATGATGGCGCGCAAGATGAAGGACACCGACTCGGAGGAGGAGATCCTCGAGGCCTTCAAGGTCTTTGACAAGGACGGCAACGGATTTATCTCGGCCGCCGAATTGCGTCACATCATGACCAACTTGGGCGAAAAGCTCACGGACGAAGAAGTCGATGAGATGATCCGCGAAGCCGACATTGACGGTGATGGCCAGATCAACTACGAGGAGTTCGTCAAGATGATGATGTCCAAGTAAGCTGAGCTTTCTCGTTGTTTGGTGTGCCCGATGCGTGGGCTTCTTCTTCATGGAGACAAGGCCGGGAGTCGACGACATGCTAAATGACACGTTTTCGTTTTAATATTTTTGCACGAACACCTTGCCATCTCCTTGTATGTCTCCTGCCTGCATCTCATCGCGCTAATCCTGTTGCATTGTGACGCTGCGTCCAGAACCGCTCAGGTGAACCTAGAAGCGCTGCCACTTTTGTGTGTGAAGGAGATGCTGAAGTTCGACACTGTGAACAGTCGCGACTGTTGGCGTCGTTTCCCGGTGCCCAACAGCCTGTGCTCATGAGACTCGAGAATCATCAGAGCAGTCGTCAAGACCCACCAACACACAAGAAGTAGGCAGAAAGCACCACCATGGCGGCGAATGCACCAAATGAGATCGAAGAAGTCATCAAGCAACTCAAGAGCAAGCCTGGGTTTGCGTCCTATTTCCTCATGAACAACGACGGCATTGTCGTCAAGCACGAAAACATCGAGTACAAAGAAGCCGTGATGCACGCCTACCACGTGCTGTCGCTCTTTGGCCGTACGAAGAAACACCTCCAAAAACTGATTCCCGACCCCAGCGAACATGAAATTGACTGGGTGCGGCTGCGCACCAAGCTCCACGAAATGATCATTGCCCAGCACTTGCGCTTTACGCTCGTGGTCCTCCAGACGCCCGAAGCCACTGACGCCCTGGCGGTCGAAGGACTCAGTGGTATACCCATTGAAGGCAAAGAAAAAGAAGAAGAAAAGAACCCGGCCGTAGCCACGTAATCCCAACAGTATATAACACTATACGCATCTGTATGTGTAGTCACGGCGCCCCCTAAGCGTACATGGCGTCAATGTCGGCGGCGTAATGTTCCTTGAGCTGCGGACGCTTAAGCTTGAACGTCGGCGTCGTCATGTTGTTCTCAACGGTCCACAGGTCGTCGTGCAAGTGGATCTTGGCGACGCGCTCAAAGCGGAAGAGCCCGTGCTTCTTGGCGAGGTCTTCCAGGTCTTTCATAATCGCGTCTTGCAACGCGGCAGTCGCGCAGTGCTCCTTAAGACTCGCGCCCGTGTTGCCTCCGGTCTTCTGGGCCCACTCGTAAACCGCTTCTTTGTCGGGGATCACGACTCCGACCAAGAAATTCTGGAGCGAGTGGCCATAGACAAAAATTTGGGCGACCAGATTGCTCTTGAGGTAGATGTTCTCAATCTTCTCGGGGGCGACGTATTCGCCTTGTGACAGTTTGAAAATGTTTTTCTTGCGGTCGATAATACTGAGCGTGCCGTCGGCGTTCCACTTGCCAATGTCGCCCGTGTGGAGCCAGCCGTCGGCATCAATCGCTTCGGTGGTTTTCTCGGGTTCTTTGTAGTAGCCCTTAAACACGTTTGGCCCTCGGACACAGATTTCACCGCGCGGCTCGGGCGTGTCATCGCTTGTGTAGTTCATTTCTGGCACGTTGAAGAGACACACCTCGAGCCCCGGCACGGGCACGCCAACGTGGGTCCCGGGGGCAAACGCTTGGGTACTCAGGGCAATGACCGCACAAGTCTCGGTCATGCCGTAGCCCTCAATCACGGCACAGCCAAACACAATTTGCAAAAACTCTTTGCAGTCTTGCGAAATCGGCGCCGAGCCGTTCATCATCAAGCGCACGTGGCCGCCCATGAGCTGCTTGGCTTTGTTGAAGACAAGCGCATCCCACAACGCGTGCGTGACGTAGCCCCGCGTGAGGTAATGTTTCTTGGCACTGTACGCCCAGTTGAACAAGAGCTTTTTGAGGCCGCCAGCTTTGTCAACGTTCTGGCGGATCTTGTCGTGGATGCGGTTCATGACGCGCGGGACCGATGGAAAGATGGTCGGGTGCAGCGCGCCCATGTCGTCCATGAGCTTGGCGACGTCGCCTTGATAAAAGCCGACGGCCCCGCCCGGGCGAATCGTGATGATGTGGACGGCGCGCTCAAGCACGTGGGCGAGCGGCAAGTACGACAAGTGGACATCCTCTTTGTAGATCGTGTTGTGGGTCTGCGTGGCCATGGCGCCGCTCATCATGTTGGCGTGGCTCAGCAATACGCCTTTGGGGTTGCCCGTCGTGCCTGAGGTGTAGCAGATCGTGGCAATGTCTTCGGGCAGTGGCGGGTCGGCGTTCACGGGGTTCTTTTTGCCCGAGGCAATGAGGTCACTGAGGCTCTTAAGCGCGACGCCTTTGGCACTGGCCTCGGCCCGCTGGACGTCGTCGACATCTTCAAACTGCACAATGATCTTGACGTTCGGGCAGTGCGAGACCGCTTCAATGAGTGACTTGAACTGGGCTTTGCCGCAAAACACCACGCGCATCTCCGTGTGGTTGAGGATGTACGGAATCGCCGTGGGTCCCAACGTATCGTAGAGCGGCACAAGCTGGTACGACATGCGACTCGCGCCGTGCTCGACCAAGACCCACTCGTACCGGTTCTTACTGAACAAGCCCACGGGCTCTTGGCGCGTGAGCCCCAATTCATTCGCCATGCCGGCCGCCACAGCTTCGACCTGCTCGAGAAACTGCCCGTAGGTGACCCACTCGTAGTCGCCGACTTTGCCGGTCGTGGCGTCGGTCGTGCGCCACCCAAAAATGCGGCGCGAGCCGTCGTCAAAGCGGCGACGCTCCATAAGGTTGGTGTAGAGCGTCATGTGCGGCTCGTAGACCGGCTTGTCGTCGGCGACGCGCGAGGCGCCGTGCGCCGCGGTCTTGGAGGCCGGCACTTCGTGCCACTGCGGCAAGCCG
Organism: Pythium vanterpoolii; assembly: GCA_023334535.1. Taxonomy (NCBI): domain Eukaryota; phylum Oomycota; class Peronosporomycetes; order Pythiales; family Pythiaceae; genus Pythium; species Pythium vanterpoolii. The sequence goes on from JAADVD010000224.1 coordinate 12,585, forward strand.
ACGTCAAAGAGCGATTTCGAAAGCCCCATTCCCATGGTAATGTAGTGTTGGTAGTGAGTGGGGAAGAGTTGGTGAAGATGTCTTGGGCACGTGGCCGATTCGAAAGTGATCCCAACTCACGTTTGTCCCGTGAGGGCAACGGCAGAAGTTAAAGCGGGAGCCAACGCTGACTCGCCCATGTCACTTTTGCAGACGACGGACATGCGTCAGGTACACACTAATGGATGATCCAGACAGAGCGTAGGTGAGGGATGGGATCGTCTGTCCGACAGACACGGGCACTTCGCGCCGGCTATTCCATGCCCGATTGGCTGAGTCGAGACCATGCTGGATGAGGAAGGCACATTTGGCATGGGTTTAAGAGTGGGGATTGGGGATGGAATGAGCAGTACAGTGAGACCGCGGTTAAGTGAATAATGAAACGAACCTAAATGGGGTTAAGTACAAAAATTGTAGCTCAAGATGACAAATTGGAGACGTTAGATCCGCTTAGTTGATCTCCATCTAAGCACTAACGTACTTAGTGGGTGCCGCTCAGCATGGCGCGTGACAGGACATTCTTCCTAGCATCTCGAATCCTAGTACGTGGATTCCGGTGTGATGGATGATTTTGATGGGAGCTGCAATTCAAACTGAATCGCAGTGCCAGTGCCTGTGCGCGACTGGCATGGTCACAGTGAAATTGAAAATCCAGCAAACGTCTTGCTGGGTCACCAATGATGTCTTCCCCTTCTTCTTGATATTCACTAAAGCGAGGCCTTCTCATGGTGCATTTCACGTGGTGGATTGTCCACTGCCATCAAACGAGGTCAGAAAGTTCAGTCAAGCTTCACTTTAGTGACATGACCTGCAAAGACCATCACTCCTTCTAGTCTGAAATTTCGGTGAGTTTTATAGAGACAATCGTTCCACATTGTTGAGGTAAATTGAGTCAAGGTAAAAAAGTACGTCAAGCAAGTTAGTATGATAGTGTGTATAAAATCGCAAGCATACTTCCGCTGTGTGGCGCTACCGCAAGGAACGCGCCACACAGCATTCAAGTCAATCTCTCGTTCGATTTCTTCTCCATGACGCTGCAGATCACAAATGCTCGATATCCATGACCCCAACAGCGTTTGCGTTTGTGTGGGCAGGGGTTTCAAGTTTCTCCGTCTAAAAAACTATTCTTGGGCTAGACGCCAAAACCAAGCCATCCATCCCCACACCAACTCTTCCCACTCACCATAAGCAGCAGCAGCAGTCGCCCGGGGACGCAGGCCGCCACCAACGACCATGACAGCCGTTGTGATTGACCATGACGATCTCCCGCTCGATGGCCAATCGCGCGGTGTCGTGACGCCCATGCCATCGACAACCTCGGCCCCCACCGTGTCCAAGCGCGACTTGACAACCAATGTCAATCGCCCCGACGCGTCCAACTTCACGCAGCAGAACCTGCGCATGTGGGAACCCATGCTGACCCTCAATTGGTCCATTGTGATCTCGGCGCTCGTGGTCGCGAGCTGTGCGGCCCTCGGGATTCTGATTCTCCTCGAGTCCCACGCCCTCAGTCACTACCGCATCATCTACGACGCCGGATCGGATACCGATCCAATGGACCACGGTGGTGCGCTGCCAGTCCAAGCTGATGGCGCTGTCGAAGGGCTGGCCAATTGCCGGCTGGATAAGCCCAGTATGGCCAACTCGTTTGACGCCAACCACACGTGCTACGTCACCATTACGCTCCGCGAACCGTTGCGGGGTCGGGCCCGCGTGTTTTACGAAGTCCACGGCTATCACCAGCACCACCGCCGCTTCGTATCGTCCATGGACCGCACACAATTTGTGGACGCCTGGAAGCCCAGCATGCCGGTCACAACGTGCGCGCCGCTTGATACCACCGAGTCGCACGCCTGTGACGTCGGGGTGTGTTTACCAGACACTAACAAAACGCGTGCGCTGTTTCCCTGTGGCATTGTCGCCAACACCATGTTCAACGATATCTTCTGGCTCCACGACGGCACCCTCCCCAATGGCGAGCGGTTAGGCCCGACCGACCTCTCGGCCAAGGGCGTGGCACGGACCTATGCCACACCGTACAAAAACCCCTCGTGGCCGCTGCCACCAGACGATTACCTTCCTGTCTGGCAAAACCCCAACTTTAGCCGCATTATCCCCCCAGTCGATGGCGACCGTCGGCCGTTCCGGACCGTCAACTATACCAACAGCACTGCGTGGACCCACGATCCTCTAGACGAAGAGGTCGGCGTCGGCGTCGGCATTGAAAACGAGCACTGGCGCGTCTGGGTCGAGACCGCGGCCATGCAGCCGTTTCGCAAAGCCTACGGGTTTATTTTACGCAAAGATTTGCCGGCCAACACAACACTGGTGTTTGCCGTGCAATCAAATTTCTACGTCCGGTCGTTTGGCGGGTCCAAGGCGATTGTGATCACCGAGCTCGCGTGGTTTGGAAGTCGAAACGCCGTGCTGGGCGGCTTTTTCCTGGCGGTCGGTGCCATCTACTTGCTGTTTTTACTGCTGTTTCTCGTGCGCCGCTGCACGACACCACGGCGACTCGGCGATGCCGCGGCGCTGGCGTGGAAGCATAAGAAACACGCATAGGCTGTGCACATACATACATATTAAACTCTATTTCACTTACGGCGTTTTCTTCACCCCTTGTTCTTTCTCTTCCTTGTCCTCCTCCACCTCCACTGCAGGTTCAAAGCGACCGCGGCTCTGCATGTAGTCGTGGAACCCCATGGACGCCAATAGCAAGACGACCACGGCGCCTTGACCGTAAATGCGCGTGTGCATGATCTGCTGCGACGCCTGGATCGCCGTGTTGGTGCGCTGGTAGGCGTAAATGCCACCCACCAACGGCACGCCAACACCGACCAACGCACGGTATGGATGGTCAAACACAAAGTTGGCCAGGCGCTGCGGCATCGTGAGTTGTTTCTTGCTCTGGACTTTGTGGTCGACGTAGGCCGGGTCGAGCGACGCCAAGTACATTTCCGGATTGCGCGCACCGGCCAGCAAGCGCTTGTCCGAGACGATCGTAAACGCACCGAGGGAAGACATGACCACGAGTCCCCACTTACCGCTCACGCCGAGCCGCGTGCGGAACGACGGCGAATACGTGTGGGCAAGTGCGACGCCAGCAGCAGCGACCGCGCCGACGGACGCGCCGGCCTTCAGACCGCTGGTGTATGCGTGCATGGTGATGATGTCGCGGACGGCATGCGGGTCCTCTGCCTTGAGCGTCGCGACGCGCGTCGGTGGTGCCCCAGTGGTGGTAGCGGCGGCGGCACTCATCCTCGGTAGGTTTCTTGCTGGTCAGAGTCCGAGACTTGAGAAGCTCCTGGTGTCTGTGTGGTCATGTGAGACGGTCGGGTTTTGGAATGCTGACGTTTTCAGCGGACCTGTTTTGAACATTTGTTAAACGATTTCGAACCGCTTGACTTGATAAATGACCGCAACAGGTTTAACAGAACAGTTTTAAACAATGTTCGAATTGGTCCTAGAATAGTGTCCTAAATGAAGACTACTTCAGGCAGCCCTGTGTGCAACGGTCGAAGGGAACAGAAACACAGGAGAGATGGAAGGTGCTGTGGATGGGTTCATGCCGCAGCCTGTGGGACGCGACAATCGCTCATCGCGCTGCGCCACGCTCGTGTTCCTTACGCTTAACGATGTCTACGAGCTGGTGCCGAACGCCGACGGCCAAGGAGGTACGTGCGCGTGATGCAATAGCCAAGAGTCGCTGATGATGACGCGAAAAGCTCATCTCGTGCACCTGTGTTTTCTGTGATGTAGGTGTTGCCGAGTTCAAGACACTGCTGGACACCACACGCGCTGCCGTCGAGCGCGCGCATCCAGATGCCACGATTATCGTCACCCTGAATGGCGATTTTCTCTGGCGATCTGAACTCGATCGAAAAGACAAAGGGTACGTCTACAAGATGTTCATACGTTATGTTGGAATACTGATGAATCAATGTGTATAGGCCTATGATGATGGAAATCCTGCGGTGCCTCGGCATCGAGTTCGTGGTAATGGGCAACCACGAGTTTGACCACAGCGCCGTATACCTACAGGAGCTTTTGCGATCAGCGAGCTTCACGAGCTTTGGCGCCAACATTCGCTCCACCGCGAACGGCGCAATCATGGACGGACTGGTCGACACGGCGATTGTGCCGCTCCGTGATGGCCTCACACTGGGTATGTTTGGCGTCTGTACGACAGCGACTGGTAAGGACCCGTTTGCTGGTCCCGACGTTTGCTTTGAAGACGAAATCGTCCACGCCAAGCGATGCGTCAGAACGCTCCAGGCCGCCGGCGCCGACGTCATCGTCGCGCTGAACCACCTCAAAATGAAAGTCGACAAACAGCTCGCGCGTCAGGTGCCGGAGATTGCACTGATCCTGGGTGGCCACGACCACGAGCCGACGACCGAGTTTGTGGGCACGACGATGATCCACAAGTCGGGCCAGGACGCCTTGTGGCTTGGGAATATCGAGCTTACCATTACCAAGACTGATTGCCACGATGATGCACTGCCACCACGCACGAAAGTAGACCATGCGTGGCAGATGCTGTATAACCGTGGGTACGTACCCCATGCAGCGACCCGCGCCGTGATCGACCAGTACCTCCAAGCGGTCGACGCCGACGACCGCGCCAACGGCAAGCTCACGCCCATTGCACGGGCACTCACCGCTCTTGACGGCACGCGCGTCACGTGCCGTCGCGGCCAAGGCAGCGTGGGGTACCTCGTTGCGGATGCACTGCGCATTGTCCTACATGCTGAGGTCGCTATTGTCCACGCTGGGCTGATCAAAGGCGATTTACTAAATCCACCAAATCTCGAGATCACACCGCGCTGGCTCGAGCGTACACTGCCGCAGCCACGTCGAACCATCGTCATCCAATTATCAGCGCGTCGACTCCAGCACGCACTCGAGCATATGCTGCGGCGGTTCCCCGCCATGAGCTCGTCGATGCCGCAGCTCGCGGGACTGCGTGTGGTCTACACCACCGCCACGACCCCTGGGCGGATCACGTCACTCCGGCTCGTCACAGATACGGATTCGAACCCAGACCACGATCAAGAGCGCAATCAAGACCAAGAGCTGGTGGGGAGCGACCGTGTGTTGCGGGTCGCACTGCCAGTCGTGCCGAGCCTCGACGGGTGGTGCGAGTTCTTTGCAGGTCCGAGCGAGCAGGCGCCAATGGACGAGCGGATCGTGCGCGATGTCGTGGCGCTGTACCTCACGCGACACGCGCCAAACCGAACGGTCGCCTACACCGCCAGTGACTGCCGCTTGAAGATCGTCCACACTGCACCAGTCGAGTAGACAGTTATTTTTTAGACCTGTGTTATGATATTGAAAATTACTGAAATGGGCAAAGCGATTGGGGTGGATTCACTTGGGGCAGGTTGTCGCAGGTCACAGATGGCGTCCGTGTTCATAGAAAAGACAGGCTCAGTGAAACGGACGCGTTGAAGCTGTCACCAGTCAACATATATAGCCAATCGTACAACTTGGCGTTATCGTTTTGATTGATTTGACCAATGAAATATCTATAGGATTCCAATTTCATCCAATCAAATACTTCTAGTGAATAAGAAGATTTGTTGTGCGTGACAGATGCCATCTGCTAGTGACCATCACTTTTCCTCGAAGCATCATGGCACCAATGATACTGTGCGTCGAGAGAAAAGTGCCATTTCATATTTTGACTGACGGGGGAGCACACCCTTCATCCGTACTGCTTTCCTGACTACACATTCGAATCTGCGCTGCATGGATCGAACCTCCAAGGCCAACACATCGTCCGGCGGCAGCGGCTCGCCGGCCGCCGGACCGCCTGCAACAAAATCGTCGCCGCACTCGCCGCTCCCTGACGGCCGCGCGGCTCGGACCGACACGTACTGGGGCTTGGCAAGTCCACCGCTCACATCCGCCAAGTCGGCCATGCGCGTACGCATGCGCAAGCAATCCAGCAATAGAAAACTCAAGCTGCCGTCCCTCGCGCCCGACAAGATCGTCGGCAAGATCCTGCACTTTGACAAGACCCGTAGTACGTGCTGTGCCTTGACTTCCTCACCTTCTTGGTACCAATGGCAGATGCTTGTTTCTTCCAGGTGCGTTCAAGACCAACGTCATGCTGTGTTTCCGCATCGCCATGGGTGTCTTGCTCGCTGGCGTTGCACAGACGCGGGCACCGGAAGACAGTAACCGAACGTGGTACTTTTTGCCCAGTTCGTACTTCCTCGGCGGCTTGAGTTGGGCGGCCGTGATGACGATCTTTGCGGCCTCAAACCACGTCGGCGGGGCAATCATGCAGATCTGGCAGATCGATGCCGGCGTCGCTCTTGCGTTGCTCTACAACTTTGTGGTGTTCACGCTCATCCCGATGAATCAGAAAGACTTGATCCAGGTACCGGTCAATTTTAACGGCACACAGTACTTCATCAGCCTCCAAGACTGGGGCAGGATTTTGCCACTAATCTTGCTCTTCACGCTCGTGGTCTTCATCTCGCCCGTGGCCACCAACCTCAAGAAGTTTGCCGTCAGCACCAACCTCTACTTCAGTACGTTTCCATTCGCGAATTTGATGTGTTCCGTGGGGCAACGCTGACGGACATGTTTCCATTTGGATGAATCATAGTGTTGACTGTCGTGAGTCCCATGAATCCCGTCTACCCGACGCTTCGCAAAGACCTTGGCGATGGCTACTACGACCTCGCCAACCTCATGAAGAACTTTGGTTTCTACTGCCTCGTCGGGATCGTTGGCACGCTCATCTCGCTCGCGACCATGCTTATTCCGTACCCACTTTTCGCCATTCACGAACTGCAACATCACATCAAGCAAGCCCCCGGTGAAGTGCGTGAGATCATGAACCTCATTGTCGACGCGTACTGCTTCCGTGCTCGTGACATTCGCGAGATGGACTTTTTCCGCTTGAAACTTGGCCGCCTGATGGAAAGCTCGCGTGCCCGCTTGAAAGCTATGGAGGGTCTGCTGGAAGAAACTTGGTGGGAGGAACTCGTTGGTGCCGGCTTATACTTCAGCTTCAACAAGACGATCGCTAAGCAATTTGTGCATCTGTACGGCCGCGTGATCAGGGACTTGGGCGCCATGAAGTTTGCGATCGAGCTGGAGACGTGCCCGTCGACTCATACGTTGCTGATGAACAAGCTTCAACGCAACATTTACCTCGTGCAAATCGAGACAAACGACTTGCTCGACGAGATCTCGGCTAAAGTGCTCTCCGGTGCAAAGGTCATGCCGACGACCAGCTTCCACAACGTCGAGCAGAACCTCTCCAAGATTTTGAAGAAATTTGCCTACCTGTACGGCGAACTGCTCGCCGATGACAGCATCCGTACGCCAGGAGAAGTCGCGAGCTCGATGCCGCTGAACCTTTTCCTCTATTCGTTCCACACACTTGTACAAACGCTGTGCGAGTTCGAAAGCTCGTACAACAAGAAAAACTACTCGACCAAGCATCGTGTGGGTGGCTTCTTCAAGCGTGCGTGGCGGCCATTCCTGGTGAAAGAGTCGTACCCCATCGCAGTCGTGATTTTCTCGGTGCGAACGACGCTCGGCGTCGCAGTCGGTCTTTGCTTTTCGACATTTGTCTTTGGCTTCAGCTCGACGGTGCCAAATGCGATTGCCATGGTGGCCGATAATTATCGGGGCGGCACGTACGGCAACACTGTTAATCGCATCAGCGGTCTCGTCGCAGGCACTGTCATGCCCTCCGTCTTCAGCTTTTTCATCTGTAAATCGCCGAGCACCGCCGTGTACAACACCTTGAACAACATCGCGCTCTTCTTGTGGACAATGCTGTCGATGTACGTCTACTACAGCGGCAGCTACATCAAGAATGCCGGCATGGTGTCCGCATTTATGGCTGCCTCGGTGTTCCTCGAACACACCTGCCGCAACCAAACGGGTTTCAAGGGGCTCTCGTACTCGAGCTTAACCGAGAACTCGCTTGGTATCGTGATCCTCATCATCGTTGAGCTCGTTTTCCGTCCACGCAGCGCGCGTACGCTGTTGCGCGCCAATATCCGCACTTTCCTCAGCGACTACGGCGAGTGCCTCTCGAAGGTGTACCGCCACCACCTCGCTGTCGAACGCGGGTACAACGAGCAACTGGAGGACGTCCTCGACCCTGAACAAGGCAAAGAATTGCGCAAGCGAATTGACGGTGCGTTCACCAAGCACCTCGAGCACCAAGCCAAGCTGCTTCAGGATGCGTCGCTGGAGCCCGAATTGTGGCGTCCAATTTTTTCGGTCGAAAAGTACCGAAATGTGCTCGAAGTTTGCGAGAACCTGTTAGCCCACTTGCGCATCCTTGTGGACTTGGTCGAATGGCATGAACGCCGTCGCAACTCTGAGGATTTGAACTTGTGCCAGAACTCTGAGACTGGCAGTTTCAGCATGGAAGTGAAGGCGCTGCTTGAAGCTCGAAGTGCATGGTACTCGTCCCAGGATGACTATGCTGGCGCTGTGAGTGAGGCGTTGGAGACGCTGGTCATGCTCTTTGACGAAAAATTTGCGCAGTCGGACGCTGAAGAGAACGCCCTGTTCATGCAAATGAAAGAAGCCTTCCGCTTGGCGGATGTCGATCGCAGTGGTGAAGTCGACCCGCACGAGCTCGCGACTCTGCTCGACAAGCTGATCCCCGTTGCTGCACGAGGCAATGTGCGCATGGACCAATACGTCGCCGAGTTTATGCGCCTTGTGGACCGGAATCACGACGGTAAAGTCTCGTACGCCGAGTTCATGGACGCCCTGAACCATGGATTCCGTCTCGAGCTTGAGATTTACGAGGATATGCGCGGCAACCGCAGCCCAGTCTTGTGCGAATCCACTCTAGTGTCACAGTCGAAAAATGACGACGCTTTGCCGATTACGGAGGCTACAGAGGATTCTGGCGCGTCCGATAGCGGCGAAATCTACCGCCACACGGACAAGAAACCGCCTTCAACACGGTCGATCCTAGATCGTATTTGGGGTGCACCGAGTTCGTTCCTAGGCGCGCTCTCTGGTGCGAACTCCGCCAAGAGTAAAGGTCACGCCGAGGCGTTGTCACCACTAGGCGATGGCTTAGACACGCCGCCGCTGCTTGCTGGCAATGGCCGACGCGCCATGGAAGCAGCGCTTTTGAACGTCGAGTCATTCTCCATCAAGGAAGCTGCATTCGAGCTGCGCAATTCGTACGGCAAGTACTTGCTGTTGCAGACCGCCGAGCGCCACGTTGCCGTCGAAGACTTTATCGTCATGAGCTGTTTGATCTGCGCGACCGACGAAATCGCGGCGCGCCTCACGTCGCTCAACACGTTCGCAGCCACATAAATTCTCTACATAGATATGGACAGTTAGTAGCCCTTAAATGCCAGTCGTGAAAATGCGACTGAGGAATCGAATACACAAAGTACCTTCACAGACCTCCATTCACTTTCGCTGCCACGCGCTGCGACTTCGGGTTATCCGTGACCATTCCATCGGTATGACACCGTAGAGGCGAGCTTGCGTCAGTATTGATTCGCTGGAACACCATGGCATCCATCACCTTCTCGCTTCCAGGGGATATCCTTTTCTTCTCTCGAAGTTTGGAGGAAAGTTGCACTTGAAGTAGTCTGCGAAAGAGAAACGGGAGTGATGGTGATGGTCGTGTCTTCGCAACCCCTTTTCTTCGATATCGAGCTGAAGAGTTCGATGCAATCCGCTTCTTTGTTAAACAAAATCAGTCGATTAATCGAGTCGATCAGACAGTACAGAACAGAACACGGCGAGGAAGTGCACCAGCTTTGGTAGCGTGCGGGGGGCGTTTCCGTGATTCACGCTGCACACTTTTCGTGATGCGCGCTGTGTTGGTTTTCACGCCTCCCATGGACATTAGTGGTATTTCCTTCATGACTCGTGCGACAAGAACGAGCGGATGACGTCGCAGGTATGCGAGTCAGTTGCACGTGGTCGACCACTTGAGTAGCATGGACTGAAGGGTGCTCGGGGGAGAACCTATGATACTACTGTTCAGGGCATTACGAATGGTGATGGCTGCGACATACACCTCCTTACTCAAGCAAGTTCAACCCATCACGACGCATCCGCAACGAATGGTGCTGATAAACGTTGTGTCTTCGTCTGCCAGACAAAACATATTCGACACGGGGTGGCCTCCACGTGCATGCCAAAACGCCTGACGTTCTGCCATTACGCTTGCGACTCCGAGCTCAATCGAGTTCGTGCAGACATGCAATGAATGTGCTGTGTAGTACTGTACTGTACACCTTCCGCAAACCACAGTGGGCGAAACGACTTGAAGAAGGAGGTGGGATCCACCTGCCTCGGCTTGAGTCAAGTGGGGGGGCCTCGTCGACTGAACAGATGACAAGTCGACTTGGACACTGATTAAAAACGGCTGTTGCACATCCCACCACCTTGTTCGATTCTCGTCGGTCTCGGTATCGAGAATCGATGTGCGATCCGGTGGGTGCGAACTGGTCCCACCATTCGTAGATTGGATTCCAAGGTGGCATTGGGCCGCACATCCCACCTTGAAGTATGTACAGTCCAGCCGCCACAACAGAGTCTCGAATTTGACGTCGTCCGCCCTTGTCTGAAAATGTCCCACGCACAGACTCTGCACATCAGGTAATGGCGTCTACACTCCATACTAACGTATGCTGCCATTTTCGCAGGCACCCGTTGTGAGATGTTTATCACAGTTTACCGGTACTGCATTTATAGATGCCTACACGATGGACTAGAGACTCTCTCTCTCCTGTCAAACAACGAGGAAGTGCTGATGTAAAGTGGAGGAACTCCGGTGAACTTGAATCTTTATCTCCGTTTGGGCTATTTTCTTGTTTTTGAGTGCAGCTAGTTATGCAAGAAAATAAATATTCTGGTGCCTTGGCAGCCAACCCACATCATGATATTCTGAGAACAATCTGACCAATAATACCATATATCAGTATTGTAAACAATTATTTTATGTATATTTACTCCAATTTACTATATCAGGGTAACCAGATTTTAGAACGAAATCGTCAGCATCCAACTGGATTCCAAGAATCCCTACCACCAAACTGATTACTGTATGTGATTGTGATTGTGCATGGAGGTTAGCGAACTTCGTCGCCCCCATCATCATCTTCCACCGAACCCGTGCGTGCATCCTCTTCGTTGTCTTCCGAGCTGGATGCGCCGGAATCCAGCTCGATCAGCCATGCTTTCCGCTGCGCCAGCACCGCGTGCTTCTTCATTCCGCAATTCGCCACCGACCCAACCCACCACGAAGCGAGAATACGAAGAACACCATGGGCCAGGGCTCGTCGCGATCGCTCTTTGATATTCCCAAGCCCACGTGGCACGAAGTGCCCGACTCGCGCACGGCCACACACGGCGCTGTTCGCTTGCTGGACGAGAACAACAGCTTCAAGCCGCACGAGACATTGTACACAAACCTCATGGACCGCCGCCGCGTGGACGACGGCTCGCGCCGCATCTTTGGCTGGCGCGAGATCGACCCCGCGACGGGCGAAGCTGGTGCGTTTGTGTGGGTGACATACGCGCAGTTCCTCGAGCAAGTCGAAGCCATGGCCGGTGGTATGGTCAACGAGTTGGGGCTCACGCGCCAAGAGCCTGTGGGCGTGTTCAGCAAGAACCGCTACGAATGGGTGCTGGTCGAGCATGGCTCGAACCGCATGTCGTACCAGCTCGTACCGCTCTACGACACACTTGGTCCGTCGGCGATTCCGTTCATCATGAATCAGACCGAAATGCGCGTGGTGTTTTGCGGTCAGCCGCAATGCAAGGCCCTGATGGAAGTCATTGAGCAGTGCCCGAGCGTCAAGATCATTGTCCAGTTTGAAGACGTGAGCGACGAACTACGTGCAGAAGCCACCGCTAAAGGCGTCGAACTCAAGAGCCTCAAGGATATTATGGAAAGTGGCAAGAAGAAACCGGTCAACGCCGACCCACCGACGGCCGAAGACACTGCGACAATCTGCTACACGTCGGGTACGACGGGCAACCCCAAGGGAGCACTACTGACCCACGGCAACATGGCGAGTGCCGCGCGCGCGTCCCACACGCATCTCCCGTTGAACGAGCACGACGTGCACCTGTCGTACTTACCGCTGGCTCACGTCATGGAGCGTGCCATGCAGGCCACGACGCTGTACGCCGGCGGGGCAATTGGATTCTACCAAGGTGAAGTCATCAAACTGATTGACGACCTCGCGGCCCTCAAGCCGACTGTGTTGCCGTCTGTCCCTCGTGTGTTGAACCGCGTCCAAGACAAGATCCTCCAAGGCGTCGAAAAAGCCGGTGGGCTCAAAAAGTATCTGTTCAACAAAGCCTACGAAAGCAAGAAACGCCATTTGCTCACGGGCCGCGTGACCCACGCGTTCTGGGACGCGCTCGTCTTTAACAAGATCAAGATGCTCATGGGCGGTGAGCTGCGGTTGATGCTCAATGGCTCGGCACCAATTTCGCAAGATTGCAAAGAGTTTTTGCAGATTGTGTTTGGCTGTCCCGTTGTCGAAGGGTACGGCATGACCGAGACTTGTGCGATGATCTCGCTCAGTCCGGAATCGTTTCCTCCCGGCACCCACGTCGGTCTCATTGTGCCTGGACTGGAGGTCTGTCTGTTTGACGTCCCGGATATGAAGTACACCAGCGACGACAAGCCGCATCCACGCGGTGAGATCTGTGTGCGTGGCCCCAACATTTCCAAGGGCTACTACAAAGACGTCGAGAAAACGGCCGAGGCCGTGGATGCCGATGGCTGGCTCCACACGGGCGACATTGGCAAGTGGAACGCCGACGGCACGCTCGCGGTCATTGACCGTAAAAAGAACATTTTCAAACTGTCGCAAGGCGAGTACGTCGCCCCCGAGAAGATTGAGAACGTGTACATTAAGAGCACGCTCATTGCGCAGATCTTTGTGCACGGCCACTCGCTGCAGAATTACCTGGTCGGTGTCGTGATTCCAGAAAAAGAGACCGTCCTAGAGTGGGCGCGGAAGAACGGCTACAAGGCCGACACCAGCATCACGGAGCTGTGCGCGACCGACGCACTCAAGGACGCGATTTTGAAGGATATGGAAGAACTCGCCAAGAAATATGGACTGTTCCGTTTCGAGCGCGTCCCGAAGATCCACTTGCACGACGAATTGTGGACGGTGGAAAACAACAAGGCCACACCGACGTTCAAGCTCAGGCGCCCGCAGCTCCAAGAGTGCTACGCCAAGGAGATTGAGGCTATGTACGGTGCACCAGCGCACTGATTTTGTGACGATGGAATTGAGTGACGTTTTGTGTGTTTACCACTGTTGCTTGCTTTCGTGAACTGTACGTTTCCCAATATACAATCGTTCTTTCTAAACATTGACGAAGTCGTTGTCCAGTGAAGCAGTTCGTGGGAGTCGTGCTACATCGTGGGCGACGGTGATGATCGCCTGTGACTTGAGGGAACGGCTCCTCATGGACCTTTGCCGATCGCGCTTCCATTCCCGTAGAGAATGGTAGTTGCACCAGCAACTAGGAGTGATGGTCACGGATTTAAGAGGAGCCTTCAAATTTCTGTTATGTGCGATACTATACACTACAAAACTAAATATTCCTCGTGTCTCACCACGGGAAACAACACAGCACCACGTTGGCAGACCACCTTTGTCATCCGAGATGCAGTTGATGCAACGACCCAATGCATTGGGCGTGGACGATGTCAGAGAGAAGGAAATTCAATGAAATGAGCTATGGTTTGCGTGGCCATGTTCTGGCAACACTGTCTTCGGGGATGACCAGTATTTTTGGCTGCAACAGCTCTCTGAAGCAGTTTGGGTCGGTATCAGTTCAGACGGGCTGGTGTCACGCACCACACCAACGTGCACACAGCCCAGATGCTATCTTCTGCCACCTCATCAATTCCATAACCCGATGCTTTTTGATGATCAGTCAATAAACAAGATGCGTTGGTGTGAGCTAATGATCGTCTTTTCCCGTTGATCATCTACCGTGTTTTGCAACCTACTTTCATCCATGAAGCCGATGAGTATGATCAATTTTGGAAGGTCCCTCCCCGCGCTGTCTCTGTGAGAGCGTAGTGTGGGGACAAGGAAGAAAAACACAAACCACCGAGCGGGCGAACGACACTACGTCTCGCCGCGTTGAAGAACTCTGGCCGCGTTTGCACCCCTCGTGACGGCGTGTGTCTGCGTAGACGGCGACGATAGGGAGAGAACGAGCGATCCATCGCCGAACGAACGAACGGAAAGCCCGTTGGATTGGTCGACGTGATTACGTTCGGCTCTTCGTGAAGGAGAAGGGAGAACACACTCACCCACATAAGGGGACGGCGCGAATTTCAGTGAGGGAGATCGAGTAACATCGACATTGCCAAGCGCGAACGAGAGGTATGAGCGACTGTGAGGGGAGCGACGGAGAGGGGGTGAGATGGAGGAATGGAGGGGCGCGGAGTGGGGCGACGCAAAGTCTCATTGTTGACGGCGTAGTGGTGTGATGGTGAAATGCTGCATGTTAGCGTTGTGGTGGGCATGGCAACCCCTTCCTTCCTGCCTTCCCTCTCTACCCTCACTCGCTGATACTCCTCTCTCTCTCTATTTCCTGTTCCTATCAACGGAGGGAATGCTGAACGGACTCTGACTGACTGATGGGTTTGTCTCTTTCTCCGATTGTGCAACTGCAGTGGTGTCTGCACTGGTCTCTAAGTTCGTAGATCGCCATCGAAGATCGGAGTGCCTCACGCGGATAGTCCCTACGAGATGAAGGGAATGCTGCAAACGGTCAAGCGAAAACTCAGCAACAACGGCGAGCACATGCCCGGGCAGTCGCCGGACCGCGTGGATGCGGACGGACCGAAATTGACGCCGAGCGCTGCCAACGGATCGGCGTCACCGGTCGGCGAAGTCGCGCGTTCGGATGTGTCGCTGCCGAAGCGCGAGCGCCGCCGGTCGTTCTTGGCGAGAAACCAAAAGATCCAAGCACTGAAGGATCTGCCGCACTTGAAGGACACTGCTCTTCAACGACGCGAGGTACGGAGTGATACTGTTCTGTCAGGGTTCGTATGTGCACGCCGTTTACTGACCAGACGTCTATGTGTTTGGTCTCTAGGCTCTTTTCCAGCAGAAGCTGGAATTGTGCTCGGTGATCTTCAACTTTGATGACCCCACGTCGGACAAACGGTATACTACGTATAGCATGCACGTTTGCGTTCGAACCGCGTTTTCTAATCTATTGCGTTTTGTTTGAGTGTAGTGGCAAGGATTTGAAGCGTCAGACGCTCCTCGAGCTCGTCGACTACGTCAACAACCCGGGCGGACAGAAGATCTTTACCGAGGCACTGATGCCAGATATCATGGCGATGGTGGTATGTACTGGTGCAACTTGACGGCGGACATTGGCATGCCCCCCTCTAACACTTGAACACTTACGGTTGGTCCTTGTCTCCGTTTAGTCTGCGAACATTTGCCGTGCCCTCCCGCCCCAAACGGAGGACTTTGATCCGGAGGAAGACGAGCCTGTATTGGAAGCGTCGTGGCCACACCTTCAAGTGGTGTACGAATTCTTCCTGCGCTTTATCGTGTCGGGCGAAGTCAACGCCAAGGTGGCCAAGAAGTTTGTGGATCAAAAATTCTGCTTGTCCATTATCGAGCTCTTTGACAGCGAGGATCCACGCGAACGGGACTACCTCAAGACGATCCTGCATCGCATTTACGGCAAGTTTATGTCGCACCGATCGTTCATCCGCAAGGCGATCAGCAATGTCTTTTACCGATTCGTGTACGAGACCGAGCGCCACAATGGCGTGGGCGAGTTGCTGGAGATACTTGGCAGTATCATTAACGGCTTTGCGATGCCTCTCAAGTCGGAGCATCTCCAATTTTTGGTCCGTGCCCTTGTGCCACTGCACAAGCCAAAGTGTGTGTCGATGTACCACCAGCAGCTCTCGTACTGTATCACGCAGTTTGTCGAGAAGGACCCTGATACGGCGATTCCAGTCATTCAAGGTATCATCAAGTTCTGGCCGTGGTCGTGCTCTTCCAAGCAAGTGATTTTCCTCAACGAGCTCGAAGAGATCTTGGAATTGATGGGCTCGGAGCAATTGCAACAAGTGCACAAGCCGCTGTTTTTGGCACTGGCGAAGTGGCTGGGGAGCCAGCATTTCCAGGTGTCGGAGCGAACGTTGTTCTTGTGGAACAATGAACACCTTGTCAACAATGGCTGCCTCAGCAAGCAACATGCCCATTTGATTCTACCAGTGATCTACGGTCCGCTCCACAAGAACTCAATGGGGCACTGGAACACGACGGTGGAAGGCCTGGCGCAGGTGAGTTTCTGCTGAGTTTCACTGTATGTGACTGATGGCTGCGCATGTGACTTACTTTTTTGTCTGTTCTTCATAGAACGTGTTGAAGCTGTACATGGACTACGACATGGCGCTGTATGATCAGTGTGCGAAGGACTATGCGGCCAAGGAGCAAGCGCAGACAGACAAGAAGGACAAGGAAGGCGAGAAGTGGAAGAAGATAGAACTGTTGGCGGCTTCGAATGCAGGATCGGGCAATTGATCCTGAGTACAGCAAGTGGGAGTTGGCGCTTTGCCGGGTCGACGCGTTGTTGTCGCGCATGAGTGATCAAAGTGAACCCTCGGCATGAGCCCAAGACCACGCAAAGGCAATAGGCCTACGCACCCCCTGCTAGCTGTGCTACTGTATAGGTTTGATTTCGCTCTGGTGCCTCGCCGTTTGTGTCTCGCATGCACAAGGGAGGCAACCAAGGCATTGATCCGGCTGGTGGTGCATTTGTATAGTTTGGCTCGGCACATTCGACAATGGACATTGATATAAAGCAATCAAAAACAGATAAAAATGAGCTCTCGGTCATCATTATGTTTTTCCCAGCACCAGTACGCATGTTCATGCAAATGTACTGAAATTATTTATGGTATTTTGGTGCCGATGATCCCGTGTCCCTTGTTTAGGACCAATTCAAATACGGGATATTCGGGACCCATCGGTCGGCGCTCCAAGTGAGTGGTCCGCTTGACCACAGAACGCTCGGCCGTGATTGTCTGGCGCCGCTGGATCGGATTGACCAAGCACGGAGAGGCACCATGGTCCGCGTATGGCTCCGCCCCGCGCTTGCTGGTATGTGATCCACGATGAACCTCCAAGTATATGCAAGCTGGAGGGCGCAGTAGTCGCTAGTCGCTTGCAGAGACTATGGACAAAAGCACCTACGGATGTGTGGACCGGAGCCGGAGACTGACTTCTTGTACTGATTTGCAATGGCAGCGCTGCGCCGACAGGCCGCCACAAACGTCGCTGCGCACGCTACTGCTGGCGCACGCCAGGCATTGCTGGCTCAGCAGCATTTTCTTGCTGTGCGGGAGTTTTCGTCCAAGAAAGACAAGGGTACGTGTAGTAATCGATTGCATTTGTATGTGGAGGGGAACTCACGTTATTGGTGCGATTGGGGATCCCACTAGGCTACGAGAAGAAGTCGCTGCATGACAAGTTTGTCGATGTCGAAGACGAGCTAACCGAAGTGCCGCCAGAGGTCGAGCTCTTGTCCAAAGAAAACCTCGATCCGGAGCTCCTCAAAGTGCTCGTGGACTCGGACCTCGAGGTCGCCGAGAGCGAGAGCGACAACGAGGAGGATGACGAGGAGGATAGTGAAGACGACGACGAGGATGAACTCGCGCAGCTGGAGAAACTACTGGAAGACGGTGTGATGGGCGACGAAGACGACGACGAAGAAGAGAACGCCGAGCTGAGCGACGCCGAGTGGGCCGCCAAGTACGAGCGCGAACTGGCCGTTCTCGAGTCGGGCGACGAGCGCGAGCTCGAAGACGACCGTCTCTACATTGTACGTGTTTCATTGCCCTCTAAAAGGGCGGGCATTATTCTTATGGGTGGGTTGGGTGACGGTAGGAAATGCCCAACTACGATTCGTCGCTGAGCATGGCCAGCGAAGGCGACATGGACGATGACGACGATGGCGCTGATCCATTCCTGCAGTGGGACCAAGGCGTTGCGTACGCTCCCGAGATGCTGAACTGGATGCTGCCGCGCGACAAGCGACAGCCGTTCTCGACGAAAAAAGAAAAGCCGTGGAAGTACTTTGTGCGTGCCAACCACCCCGATCCGGTCGAGCTCGCCATGGTACGCCTGGCATTATCTACCTCATCTCCATACCCGCAGTGGCTCATATATTCTGATCTGTAGGATGTCGATTTGCTGCGTCTCTTTATCTCACCGACGGGCCGCATCCGTCCGCGTCGGTTCACGGGCCTCACGGCCAAGCAGCAGCGACAGCTCGCGCGCGCCGTCAAGATCTCGCGCCAGTTGGCGTTGCTGCCGTACTTGTCTAGATACCCTGCGCCGTCGCCGGAGCAGTGGCGAGCGATGGAGGACGAGGAGATTGCCAAGCTCACGGCGCTGGCCGAAAAAGACGATGGCAATACCGTCGATGACGACGACGACGACGACGAGTTGGACGACATGGACGAGGAATAAAACGTTAGAGGAATAGACATCGTAGGGCATTTATTCCCGATCAAACAATGTACTGGAGGTCTGTCAATACGAATTCACTGGAATTCCTCTAAATTTATGTCGCCTCGTAGGAGGAATGCCACAGGAGATGGCGATAGAAAGGCAGTAGAGACCAGCAAATACAGTATACAGTGTAGTATTCACGAAAGGATGAAGGGGGAAATACATGGGAACTGCGAACGTCTACTACGTAAGTAAAGAGAAAAGAAGCGTCAAGACGACATGCTCGTTTCAGTGCATACTTATTCCGAGTCACTGCCAGCGGCCTTCTTCTTCTTCTTCTTGGACTTTTTCTTCTCGGGCGACGCCCCGGCATCAGCGACCGCGGCTTCGTCGGCATCGCGCTTGTTTTTCTTCTTGTCTTTCTTTTCCTTCTTTTCTTTCTTTTGCTTTTTGCGGTCCGACTCGTCATCCTCCACTACCTCCTCCTTCTTGATCTCTTCAATCAGCGGCTTCTTGTCGCCAGTGGCCGTCGCCCCGTTGGCACCGTAGAGCTTGGAGACCTCGGCCGGCGTGTTCTCGTTGACCTTGCCAAACTTGCCAATCTTCCCTTCCTTGACCAGACCCTTGACTTTCTGGGCCATGGGGCCCAAGCCCCATCGGCGCGGGTACGTGTCGCGCTCCATAATGACGCGCTTGACCTTGGCGACCACGCCGTGGTCGCACGTCGCCATGACCGCTGTGGTCATCTGGGCAATGGCCACGGCAATGGCTTCGCCCTTGGTCGTCATCAGCACAACCTCCTCGCCAATGTCAATGTCGTCGGCAAACCGCAAGAGGCCGGGGACCATAAACTTGGCGCCGTAGCAAATGGCGTTGACCGACGAGTCCTTGACCACGATCCGCTTGTAGGTCGTGAGCAAGACTTCGAGCGGACGCACAATGCGGCGCAAGTACGACTCGTCTTTGTACGTATCGAATTGGTACTGGGCGTCCAATACATCGTGCATCGTGACCATCGAGTCGGCTTCGCCCAACACACCCGAGCGCACACGGCGGAGCTCTTGCATGTGGCCACCGACACCGAGCACCAGGCCCAAGTGCACACAGAGCGTACGGATATACGTGCCGGCTTCGCAGCTGACCCAGAACACCCCGAGGTTGCGGTTCTGGTCAAACTCAATGAGCTTGCTGTCGTAGATCGTACGGATACGGAGCTGGCGCTTGACCGCCGAGATAAGCGGCGGACGCTGAAACAGCGCGCCGGTCAAAGTCTCGATCGCACGCGCAAGCTTGGCCTGGCCATCGATCGCACTGTGGAGACGCACGACAGCGACGTACTCTTTGCCAGCGCCTTGCTGGGCCTTGACAAGGCGCGTCGCGCGGTCCACGCAGACGATCAGACAGCCCGTGACCTTGGGGTCGAGCGTGCCCGAGTGGCCGGTCTTTTCGACGCGCAAAATGCGGCGGATCCACGCCACGACTTCGTGCGACGACGGGTTCGCAGGCTTGTCGAGGTTGATCACACCATAACGGACATAGTCGTGGAGGTTACGCTTGAGCGGACTTGTGCTCACGGGGATCGGCGTGTAGTGGCCCGTGCGCACGTTCAAGAGGTTGTAGTTCTTGAGCAGCAGCGGCCACTTGGACGTGTCGATCTTGGGCGTGCTCGACTCAGGCGCAATGAAGTCCGCGCCCACGGCCGCGGAAGCAGCAGCGACAGGCGTCTCGTCGACGGACTGCTTTCGCTTCTTCTTCTTGCTCTTCTTCTCGATCTCGATGGCCGTCATCTTTGAGTTCTAAGGCGTCCGCTCGCGGGGATTCGCCTTCCAGCAATGCGATGGTGGGGAATTGCACGGGAGCTTTTCGGTTGGCTCGGAGCCATTGGTCCCGAATTCCCCATTGGTGGTGGCGAGGTGTCCCGAATATGGTGGATGTGTCCCGAATATAAATCACGGTTGTTCAATAAGGGACATCAGATGGGTTTTGCTTGATGAGGTTGCTAAATGAGGGTGACTGGATGGTGGTGAAAAGCCACAACACACTGCAAGAACCGACACCACCAAGGTTGGACGATGATGATGCCCAGCGCCGCGTGCCGCGCTGTCGCCTGGCGTCGCACGACAACGACGCAATACGCGTGCAATGCTGACTTGTATCTCTCTATGCTTTTTCTGTTTTTGTAGTGGTTTCTATCGCGCGTAAGCATGGTGCGCCAATTGAAATTTCATGAGCAAAAGCTCTTGAAAAAAGTCGACTTGCTCGACTGGAAAAAGGAAAACAACCTCCACGAAATCAAGGTTATCCGACGCTACCGACTGCCCGACCGTGAGCAGTATCACAAGTACAACCGCCTTGTCGGCCACATTTCGAAGGTCGTGTCGCGCCTCAAGAAGCGGCCCGCGAACGATCCGTTCCGCGTCAAAACCACCGAGGCGCTGCTCGAGAAGCTTTACAACATGGGTATTATCCCGACCAAGAAATCACTCCTTAAGGCCGAAGAAGTCACGGTCTCGTCGTTTTGTCGCCGCCGCTTGCCGGTCGTGATGATGCGAGTGAAGATGGCCGAGACCATCAAGGAAGCGACCACGTTTATTGAGCAGGGTCACGTCCGTGTCGGCCCAACGGCCGTAACCGACCCGGCCTTCCTGGTCACGCGCTCGATGGAGGACTTTGTCACGTGGGTTGACAGCTCCAAGATCAAGCGCACGATTATGAAGTACAACGACAAGCTCGACGACTATGATTTGCTCGGCAACTAGACCCATAGAAGAGACGCTCGAGCGGTTTGGTGTGTGTGATAATATAGCTTATGAGGAGAAAATGGGACTTGTTGGTTTCCTTGTGCGATGCGGAGATTGTTGCTGCGGCTGACATACATCACCGTATCCTTTCACAGTATGAGCGTTAAACAACAGTAGTCCACCGGCTCCCTACCGCACAGACACTATGCGATCTAAAATGGTCCCAATCAGAGTGCCCTTTGTTAACCTGGCGTGTGATTTGAGCTATTATGGTGGTGCCTACTTGGCACTCGTCGCATATGCAGTAGGTCCAACGAAACCGCTCGCTCAAATTGGACGGTGCCGCTTCCGGAAGGTGCCTCGAATATGCAACGCAATCTGCACAACACGGATCGATTGCTGTGGGCAGTAGTAAAGTGATCTGGACGCGCTCATAAATCAAATCGCCTGGATCTCCACGCACTCTACAACGCTTCCTGCGCCACTACCATGCCATCCGCCGCCCGTGTTGCCAAGTTGACAGCTCTGGTGCTGCTGCTCGGTAATGTCTTTATGACCCTGGCGTCCGCGCAGTCACGCGTCGTGACCGAGACCGTGCGCGGCACGATCTTCCGGACGCTCAACAGCCACGTGACTGTGGACCAGTACACGCTCCAGATTACCGAGCCATCGGCCGTCGTCGAGTTTGATATACTGTCGATGGAGACCCCGGACAACCGCACGTTTACCGATGTGAACCGCGATTGCGACTCGGCGTTCATCGACTCGCAGATTTTCCTCTTCTCCCGAACCCCCACGTCCAATGCGCTCGTGCTAGTTGCTCTCAACGACGACGAAGGCGACGACAACAGCGACTATTATGGCAAAGGCCGTCGCGACGGCTCGCTCAGTACCCAGGACTCGTTCATGGTGCGACGGCTCACGGCGGGGACCTACGTCCTCGCCGTCGGTCGCTTCCCCCTCACGAGTACGAGCGCGCGGGCCGGATGGTCCACCGACTCGGTGAACTCGTTCTCGCCATACTCGTGCCACATGCGGCAAGCCAGTTATGGGAACTACCAACTCACGGTCCGGGTGCAGTCGGCGTCGCCTACCGGGATCATCAAGCAATATGCCAACTCGTACGTCGGCAATAGTTGCGCCAGCTCGGCATCGACGGCTCAATGTACGTACAGACTGCCAGGCAATTACCGCAACGCGATCATGGCCAAGTGTCCATACGATCGGACCGTCGTCTAAGTTGAGGATAGCAACATAGTCTCATAATATTAGTCGTGATATATTTCTTGAATGGATATTATCTCTCTTGCTTCAACGTGAAGCCACTGAACGATCCAATTCTCACGTGAGCATTGGGGTAGTGGCGTGTTCTGCAAGAGTTGAAATTGTATACAGCCCTGGGCTGATCGCAGTGCCCTCCGTAGCCACCAGCACGTCCAAGGTAATGAGACAGCGCTGACGATTACTACGACGCATCTCCCTTGTCACCTCTACTGTAGTTTCCAGCATCAGGTGCGGTGGTCTGTTGCTGACCAATGAATTTTTCATTGCCCCTAATAGCACAGCATACTCGAGTTTTAGATTGAAATTTCAACACGCTTTTAAGAGCCTCCTTCTGACAGAGCCATCGCTGACGGCTACTGCTGCATGTGGCATGGACATGCAGGCACATTTATTGCGTATTATATTGCCATGCCGATTATCGAGTTCCCGCCAGAACAGTACAATTCGTACCTAATCGAGTCAGTGCACTACTAAGTGATTGGTGTGCAGATGGTGTGGCATGACAGTGGATGTTGGTGGATGTTAGAGGGAGGTTGGAGGAGCCAAAATGCTTAACCTTCAGTCGACCACAGAAATGAACCTGCTTAACACACGTAAACGCCCACAAATTCGAACTTGGGTGCTTGTGGTTGTGTGTGATAGAAAGACCATCACTCTTCCCGCGGTTCTCGGTTTCTCGTTTACCACGGTGGAAGAGTTGACACTATATTGTGCCTATATCAAGGTGCTCTAAGGTGGCCTCGCGCGAACCAATACTTGCGCGCCACGACGAGAGGTTCCGGCCGAATCGCACAGTACCCACTCCCCTTAATCTCTTCTACAAGTTCGTGTGGGTCACGTCGCTCCACGTTCTGAATTGACGAAGTTTTCTACAGTTGAATCAAGGTCTTCTGGTACGTTCGAACGGGTCGTTTATGGTGTCTGGGGGAGGTGGTTGGACATGCCAGTTGCGCGCCGAAGTGGTCAATATGCGTGGGTAGGGCATTTCCGGTCTCGAATATTTAGTTTGGCTTGATTTGGCCCGGAATTGCCCTTCCTACGCATTTTGGCGTGTTCACAGACGCTGCTATAGGGGTTGTACCACCAAAAATACTGGAGGCACAAAATGATGGCTCTCTATGGAAACCCCCCCAAGCATCCTATCCAGACCCATTCTCTTCTTGGCGTCGAGTCGACGCTAACTGTTTATTCTGCTGCCCATAGGTTGGAGAAAAAAGCTGCCGACAATTTACAATTGGACTTTATCGCTCGGATATTCTTCAAGGACTTGAGACGCCATTCGGTCACTCTGCTCGTGGACCGTCGCTGCCTTATTCGATCTTATCTATCAGTCATCCAACCCAACACACCTGCTGAGAGCCGTGGGAGCTTGTGTGGGTCGTGGTAGTGATCTCGACGTTGCTGTCTATCGCTCATGTCCACGCCATCGCCGCAAATGCCCCCTGCTCCTGAGTTCGCCCCCCAAGCCGCGCCGTCTCCATCCACGCCACAGAAAGCAGATAGTACTGGTACAACCACAGCGGAAGCACCCACCGCACCAGCGTCGATCTCGACGGTGAGTTTTTGCTGGTGGTTGTGTTTGGAGCACGGCAGAGAATTCCAAAAAAGCTGATCTTTCGTGTTGGTTGTAGACGATGACATCTGCAGCATCGGCCACACCGGCCGCACCAGCCGCAGCAGTTGGATCTGTGGGAGGAAACACAGGCAGTGCACCAGCAGCAACGAGTGGGCCGTCACAACCCGCCGAGTCGGTGGTTCCAACGGCAGCAGCCGTACCAGAAGCCGTAGCAGATCCAGTACCAGTGGTACCAGCAACAGGGAGTCTTGCAGCAGCCTCTACCGTTGCTGCTACCAGCATGACAACGCCGTCTACGCTCACGCCTGGGACTGGCACAGCTGCAAGACCAACACCCCCTGTTGTGCCAGCCGCCCCGACGCCACCAGTTACGCTCGGAACGCCGACGCCAGTAGTCAGCGCGCCATCGGCACCAGTTATAAATGGCATCGCCATCGCTGCCACCACTGTCTCGGCTCCTATGGTTGCCAAACCGGTCGCCACACCACCACCAGTGTCAGTGCCGTTGGCGACGGTGGCGACAAGTGCTGCTGCCAGCGGTCCTCTTCCTATGCCGGCTCAGCTGTCAGCGACGAGTGTCAGTCCGCCCATGGCGACTAGCAGCACCCCCGTCCAAGTGCCCTCCACATCCAGTGCCACTGGCGAATGGCGAGATAAGGACGCGGACCGGAGTGCCCGTCAGCAGATTGCGCGGATCATGTACGTTTTCTAATGGAGAGTGCTCGTTAATCACCGATATGGTTCTCATACCATTTGGAATGCTCGTGAACAGCTTGACGCTCATTATGAAGAGCGCGAACCGGCCCGCGTCGGTCAATTATAATCCCCGTGAAATTGCCCGGCGGTTAGAGCACACTCTATACATGAGTGCAGGCTCAAGAGAAGAGTACAGCAATGTGCACACGCTCAAGTCCCGACTGCAGCAAGCGCTGGACAATTCCCGTCGTCGGCAAATGCAGCTCCAGCAGCAACAGCAACAACAAGCGTCGGGACAAGCCGGGCTGTCAGCAGCCGTCTCGGCCGCTCCGACAACGACCACAGCGATGAACCTCGCGCAGCAACAACAGCTCCAGGCCCAGCATCTACAGCAGCAACAGCAGCTTCAGCTTTTGCAGCGACAGCAGCAACAACAGCTTGCTGCGCAGTTGCAGAGCCAGCGAAATAGCCTATCCGGGGTGCCATTTCCCGGTGCCGCGCCCGCTACGTCAGTACCCGTCACGAGCCAGGCCCTGCAGATGCCACTGTCGATGCCATCGTCGATCCCTGGGGCTGTGGGCTCGATGGGGGCCGCTACCGCGTCGGCATCGGGTGGTAGTTCGATTCTCGACGAGCTGGAGCGGGAGGCGGACGAGATGGCGAACGGCATTAGCGATGAACCGTTGTCGATGCCCGAGTCAGAGATGCGCGCGTCGTTTGGAGCTGTCGCACCGCCCGTTGGGTTGTCTGCTGCGGGTGCAAACGCCTTTAACATCACGACCTCGAGTGCCCCCACGTCTGCGTCGTTTAGCGCCATGCCACTGAGTATGCCCCCCGAGATTGGCGGCGGTGGCATATCGTCCGCTCCAACAACGTCGACCATTGGGTTTGTGCCCGCGCCGACACCAGCGATTCCAACGAGCGCAGCGGGCGGCGTCGCGACGACGGCGGGAGCGTCGATGTACCACGGCATGAACCTCACGGCCCCGCAGCTCCAGCAGATCCAGCAGTTGCAGCAGATCCATCAACTACGCCGTATGCAGCAGCTCCAGCAGTTGCAGCAACAGCAACAAGTCGCAAATGCTGCGGCCAATATTGGTTTGAACGCGACCATTCCTGGAGCAGCAGCTACAGCGGCCCACTTGCAAGCGACTGGTGGTCAAGCAGCAAGTGCAGGGATGACAGGAGCGCCCGTAACCTCGGCACCGATGGCTGTGAACGCTGCTGGGGTCAGTGGGATGGGGGCCGGCGCGGGTAGCGCGCCAGGGATGATGCAGATGAGCGAAGCTGCGATAGCCCAGAAGCGCGAAGAGCTCAAGCGGCGACTGATCCAGCTCAAGCACGCGCGGACGTGCACGGCGGTCGACTGCACAGTCGACTACTGCGCGCGGACCAAGGCCTTGCTGAGCCACGTGTCACGGTGCGCCAATGCGCAGTGTACTACGATCGGGTGCAAGTCGACGCGGCAGCTCCTGTCCCACTTTCGCAAGTGTCGCAACTTGCAGTGCGAAGTATGCAGTGCCATTCGCCCGCCTATGAACGAGACCGAACAGCAGCTTGTCTTGCGGCGGCAACAAGAGCGGCTCTGCATGCTTCGCCATGCCAGCACGTGCGCGGCGCCGCAATGCGTGCTGCCGTACTGCGCTGGTATGCGCGTTTTGTGGAAGCACATTTGCGAGTGCCACCAGCGGCAGTGCCGCACGGACCACTGCATATCGTCGCGGTACGTGCTGTCCCATTTCAAGCAGTGCAACAAGATGATTTGTGAAGTCTGCGGACCGGTCCGCAAAGCCATTAAGATAGTCGACTCGTGCAGAGGCAATTTGCCGCAGCTCCAGATCGCCGCGAGTCAAGTGCCGGAAGGTGTACGGAATTTGATCAAGATTATGAACACCATGGTCGGGCCGAATGCAATGGCATCGGCAAGCCAGCTTGCGGCCCAGCAAGCTGCAGCGGCCACTGCCAATGGAGGAACGACGCCGACGCAGCGGCAGAGTGTCCCACCCGGTGGGGCGGTCGCGGATGCTGCGTGGCTAGCTGCGCAGCAAAAAGCAGCGGCGATCAAGCTGGAAGGCGGTCTCGTCGGTGCGGATACCGTGGCGGGTGTGGCGGGCATGGCAGGGAAGCAAACGGTTAATAGCGACAACAAAACCGGGGTCATCAAGACCGAGTCCAAGGACGGGATCGCTGTACCCGGTGCGATTGGTATTGACACACTGGACGCCAAGAAGAAAACGATGAAGTTTCAGACCGAGAAAGAAAAGAAACAGCGACGAAAAGAGCAGGCCAAGATTGCAAAAGCTCGGGTCCAGGCCAAGCAAGCGGCAGCAGCTGGAGGGCCTGCGACCGATGTGGCGATGGAGCGGTCGGCTCCGCCAACAGGAGCAGGTACTGCAGCGGCACGGACCCAACTTGCCGCGGCACCACTCCCCGTCCCCACGGTCCAGCTCAGCAATGGTCTGGTCGTCCGCGGCAGCCAGGCGAAGCTCCGCAGCGATCACGTGTTCAACCAGCAAGACATCTCGTTCCTCGATTCGATGACCGAGTCGCAGCTCGACGAACACATTCGGTCGTTGCGGTTCAACTTCTGTGGCTACATTACGCTCACAGAGCTCAAGAACCGACTGTTGCCCCTGCTTACGAAACTTATGGACAGTGAGTTTGGCTGGGTCTTCAACAACCCTGTGGATCCCGTGCAGTGGAACATTCCCGACTATTTCGATGTGATCAAGTGCCCCATGGACCTTGGGACCATCAAGAAGCGACTGGAGAACGAGCACTATTACAGTGTCGAGACCTTTTCGTCGGACGTGCGGCTCGTGTTTGAAAACTGCATTGCGTACAATAGCAGTACCAACAATTTCAACGTGGCCGCAAAGCAATTGCTCGCGTCGTTTGACAAGCAGCTTGCCGCCTTGAAGAGCCAGCTCGAAAAACAATTGTTTAAGCGGTGCGAATTGCGGAAAGAAGAGATGTGCCAGCTCTGCGGTGGCGACTCGTTCAAGTTTGCACCGTGCATGCTGTTCTGTAGTGGGCCGTGCACCGGTCGGATTCGTCGGCATACCCACTACTACAGCGACCCCCGCGGCGAGCATCATTGGTGCTCGAGTTGTTACAAGCAAATGAAGGATGGACCGATTGACATGTCGTTGCTACCACAATTGTCGGGGCCGCCGCCCGAGGGCGCCGGTGCCGACGTGGCGCTTGCCAAATCGTCGCTACTGAAACGCAAAAACAGCGAAGTCGCCGAAGAACCGTGGGTCGAGTGTGACTCGTGCAAGCTGTGGTACCACCAGATCTGCGCGCTGTTTAACGAACGGAACCACGCCATTTCGGGGGAGCAAGAGCCGTTTGTCTGCCCAATCTGTGTCAAGAAACAGCGCGAAAAGGGGATCAAGCCCAACCTCGAGAACGGCCTGAAAGCCAAGCGATTGCCGATCACCCGCATGGCCAAGCTGATTGAAGAGCGGGTGCTCAATTCGATTAAGCAAGCCCACGAAGAAGAAGCCACCCGCATGGGGAACCTCGGGAACGCCGACAGCATTGGCTTCAAAGCTATTGGCGAAGAGCCCAAGTCCGAGACACAGTTTGGAGTCACGATCCGTGAAGTCTTGAGTGTCGACAAGCAAGTCCAGATCAAACCAAAGATGGGCAAGATCTTGGCCGAGCAGTACGGCAAACCCAAGAAAAACGAGACCAAGGCGAGTAGTAATGGCACGCCCGAGAAACCCAAATCCCTCAAGCGTCAGCGTTTGGACGCGACCAAGAAACGAAAGAAGGTGGCAGCCGATGCGGCCAGCGCCACCGGCAATACGCTCCAGTTGACCTACCGCTCGCGCTGCATCTGCGTGTTTCAAGAACTGGACGGCGTCGATGTACTGATTTTCACGCTCTACGTGCAAGAGTACAGCCCGGATTCGCTTGCCCCGAACGCTGGCCGTGTCTACGTGTCGTATTTGGACTCGGTTAACTATTTCCAGCCCAAGAAACTGCGCACGCTCATGCACCAGCAAGTCATGTTGGGGTTCCTAGAAGACTGTCGCGACCGTGGCTTCCACACGTGCCACATTTGGTCGTGTCCGCCGTTAAAAGGCGACGATTATATTTTCTTTTGCAAACCGGAAAATCAGAAAATCCCCAAAGCCGCGCGCTTGAGGTCGTGGTACCAGAAGATTCTCCACGAAGCGAAAAAAGAAGGCCTCGTGACTACGATTTCGAATTTGTATGCCGAGTACTACATGAAGAAAAAAGCGGCCCACGAGCTACCGTATTTCGAAGGCGATTACTGGCCGCGGCTTGCCGAAGATCTCATCAAGCAGCTGGAAGAAAAGGGCACGGGACCACGAGAAAAGAGCACGGCATTAGCGACGGCTGGGGGCTCGTCAAACGCCGTGCTCGACACGATCTCTTCGTCGGTCTCTAGTGTGGTCGATGAAGCCAATGAGAACGATGAGGAGGAGGCCGAGGTCGGTGGAGGAGAGGAAGACGAGTCGAAAGCGACCATGGCAATGTCGCCGGCCGCCAGCGACGACCATGCTGGTGGCGCAGGCGACGAGGCTAGCAATGTCGCGGCGTCGGCCCCGAACTCGACTGGCAAATCCAAGAAAGGCACGGGCAAGAAAAGCAAAAAGAAGCGAAGCAAAAAAGGCGATCCAGCGGCGACACGCAGTGGCAGCACGACCAAGACGCGCTCGAAAAAGAGCGCGCTGGGCATCCCCAAGCCGACCGGCAGCACGAAAAACGTCGTGAACAACGACCCAATCATGCAAAAACTCAAGGGCATTTTGGAGCCGCAAAAAGACGATTTTTTCGTTGTAGATTTGCACCCCCGCTGCCACAAGTGTCAAGAGCCGATCATCAAAGTCCCATATTGGGAGCTCAGGACCATGGATCCGCCGGCGCCGGTCGCCGAGTTGTTGGACGCCGTGAAGAAGACCCGCGTGTCGTCGTCGAGTTCGCGCAATGCGCCGCCGCGGCACTACCACCACTATTACTGCCGCATCTGCATTGAGACCAACAAAACGCAGCTGCAGCATCGGGTCGAAGTCGCAGCGAACGGCGCCAAGCGCGCGCGCGAAGTGTGTGAGAAGATCCTGCCATTGGATGAAAACAATCTCGCGATCCAAGTTGCCGACGTCGACATGCAGGAGATCAAGTACGAACTGGTACTCCAGTTTGTGGATCCGACCAAGGAAGACGGGAATGTGGAAGTCACGGAAACTGCTTTGACTAGTGCAGCAGAGGTGCTGGAGAAGACGACGGACGGAGACGTAGAGATGGAAGTGAAGGTGGAAGCAGATGCCGCGACAGGGGAGGGAGAAGCGTCGACGCCTACCAAGGCAACGACAGAGACCAACGGCGACACCTCGACCGAGTCGGCAACGTCCGTCGTGACGTCGCTTGTCGAGGCACCAATATCTACGGCGATTGTCAAGCAAGAGCCAGCCAAGACAGTGACCGCAAAGAAAACCAAGGCACGTGATTTGGATGATCTGATCATGCCGTGTGAGATTTTCGATACGCGCGAAGCGTTCCTCATGTACTGCCAGAACAACCACTGCCAGTTTGACCAGCTCCGCCGTGCCAAGCACTCGTCGATGATGGTGCTGTACCATCTCTTCAACCAAGGCACGACCGGCTTTACGTTTAGCTGCTCGAGCTGCAAGATCAATTTGCTGAGTGGGAACCGGTGGAACTGCTCGATCTGTCCTGTCTTTAACTTGTGCGACGACTGCAATGCCAAGACCAAGCACGAGCACCAACTGCATTCGTTCAAGATCGTCGCGATTCCACGCCCGGGGGTCGACGTGGTCCAGCCGCCGATCGATCCCAGTACGATTGCTCCAGCGGGCGGCCCCGGCGGCTCGGGCAAGCGCGCACAGCTGCAAGCCGGTGCTGGTGGTGCGCGGGGTACCAAGCGAGACGCCAACGGCGCCGAGATCAAGCGCGCGAAGAATGCAGGTGTCACGACCCCGGTCGGTGGGAATGCGGGGGCAGGTCTCAAGAAGAACCGCAAGCGGAAGCTCTTGACGTCGTCACCCGTCAAGGACGGCGTACCGCCTTCAGTAGGAGTACCTACAGCGGATGGGGTGGCGACGCCTCAGGCTGCGGCGGCAGCTGGTGCAGCCGCAACGGCGACGACCCCACGTACGACAACCCCGACCGCTGGTGCCGCCGGTGCCGACGACGATGACCCCACGAAGAAGAAGCCGCGTATCCACAATATTGACCCGGCGCTGCTCGTGCAGCTTGAGCACGCCAGTAGCTGTACGGTGCCCGACTGCACGTTTACGAACTGCAACCGCATGCGGTCGATGCTCAAGCACGGCGCCATGTGTGAGCAGCGGCTCGCAGGGCCGTGTGTGCTGTGCAAACGCATTGTGGGACTATTGTCGGCCCATGCGCGACAGTGCCAGAAGGAGTATACCGAATGCAAAGTGCCGCGGTGCGCCGACATTCGCCGCCACTTTTTGGCGCAATTGCAGCAGCGACAAGAGCAGATGAACCGGCATCGCCAGGCGCAGGCCGCGGCCGCGGCAACAAACGGGGGGACGCCCGTCGCAGCCTCAGCTACTGCCTCGGCCGTAGCGGCGACGAGCTCTGGAGGGACACCGACAGCTGCAGCAGCAGCGACAGCGACAGTGACGGCAACGCCAAAGGCAGAGGATCCAGCGGCAGCAGTGGCACCAACGACGACGCCGACGGTCTAAGCAAACGCGTCTGTAGGAGACGGAAAGGATAGGAAGACATTACTAGTTAGGATAGGCACTGTAGCGTTTATGGGTGTGACGACTGAAGACAGAAATATTGGAGAACCAACTTATGGCGTGAGTCGCATGGCCATGCCCAGTGCGTTTGCTGGCGTGAACAAAAGCCTCTCGGTGGGCGGTGACAAGTGGCCAGCGGTAGGCATTAGGCTGCTGGGTGTGAGCAGGCGCGGCGACAGGCGTTCGAGCGGCTCAAGCAGCCCAAGCTGTTCGTAGACCGCGATGACCATGGCCGTGGCCAGCTGCACCGAGCGGTCTACTGGAGAGACCGGTACGGCAGGCATCTGGAGGCGGGGTTCACAAAGCTGCATAGTGGAATCAGTATGATGAGCGTGGGAAGAGGACGGCTGTGCTACTTTACTACCTGCAGCATTCTCTCGACGGCCGCATGGACAGACGGGTGGATACGGATTGTCGCCTCAGAGAGTTGCGTCGTCGTGGTGGCGTCGTGACGCCAGTCGACGGGCAGCATTTGCGATAGTTGAAATGTAAACTGGCGCAAAAACGACGATCGCTGGTCGTTGCGCACGTGCTGGAGGCGGCGGATCGCATACTACAGTGGTGCAAGCAACGATGAGTTTATCAGCCCGCTATTCAGCTGACTCGATAAGTGACGCACCATATCACGGCGACCAGCGCGCTGTACGACGCGATCGTGGAAGGCGACGAGACGCATGCCATATGCATCGACGTGCAGCAAATGCAGCACACCGTCGAGTCGGAGAAGCAGCGCACAACTACCTGTCGTAGACATGCCTCAGCTCCGCAGTACCATAAACGGAATTGAGTAAACAGTGTTACCTTGTCCATGCTACATGACACCACACACATGGCCTCATGAGATGATGTGGATTAAACAGAAAGATGGACGTTATTACCAGGCAATCGCGTAAAGCGCGTAGTCGGGAACGCGCCGTCTTGGAACGCCGTGATGTCCTCAGCCACGCGTTGGTCGATCGCGACACGTAGCGTCGTGTGGATCACATGTTCGCGCAGCAGTAGCAGGTCGCCGTCGTCGCAGAGCGTCAGTACTTCGCACTCGCTGATCTCGGGATGCGCTGCATGTCGGTGCGCGCGGCTCTGTGACGGCCCCATTGCTGTGCTGAGGTCTCAATGGGAGAAAATGAAGGGATCCGCTGTGTCGTTTCGCGTCGTGCAACCTTCATGCCACCTTCGTGCAACCAACAACAAGCAGACTAAGCCAGCCTAATATCGTTTTAGCCTCATGGCTGATGGACAAAGAGATCCTTGGTCAAGTGATGACGGCGATGTTCCGCGCCGACATTCCGGCGCACGACCCGTCGGACGCTTTTGATGCCAGTGGCGACCGCAACCGTCGTGTACTATGCGAGGCGCCTCCACACGGTGCACGAGAAGGTGATCTGCTGATGCGGGAGCCGCCGTTTGCAGCGTTGCTGGATCCGTCGCGGTGGATGACCCACTGCCACACGTGCTTTCGCATCGCTGAGGACACCGCCGCAACGCTAAGTCGATGCGGACGTTGCCGCGTTGCCTATTATTGTACGTGTATTATGGGCATCCCATCATTGAGTCAGTTCTAATACCCTTTAATCGAAAGGCTCTCGCAGGTGCCAGCAGCGCGACTGGAAACCCGACCACGTGGTCGAGTGTGCGACGCTCGCGCAGCTTACAGCGCTGCGATTACGCAGCGACCAGCTCTCAGATCTACTGTTATTAGGTCGTGTCGTGCGGCGCGTAGCCGCTAAGCCACCACCAATTCAAGACAACGAGGAGAGAGGTGCCTCCATCTCGCCACTCCACCTCACGTGGAACGATGCCGACTGCACGCAAGAGACTGAGCTCCTCGCGGTGCTTGCGCAGAAACTTGGGCTCGTTGCTGGTGCATCCACGGCAACGTCGGTGCAGCACTTGCAGCGCTTGCTTAGCCGTTTTCGGAACAACAACTTTTCTATCTGCGACGCGCGCCTCTTGCCGGTCGGCGCGGGGTGCTTTCCACTGGCCGCCATGGTCAACCACAGCTGCGAGCCGAATGCTGTGATCACGTAAGTATATAGTTACGGGAGTCACGTCTCTCTTCTACCTACACTGACGGACTGGTGTTTAATTGTCGTAGCTTTGAGTCGTCATCGCACACAGTCAATCTCCGTGCGTTGCGGCCGATTGCGACTGGCGAGGAAATCACCCACGCCTACGGTGCGTAGAACTATCGGAACTTACTGAACTTGTGAGGTTGTGTGAACTGATGATCGGACACTGTAGAGGACATGGCGTTGCCTCGTCCGGAACGACAGGAGCGATTGCGCCGTCGCTATCACTTTACATGTGCGTGTGTTCGTTGTGCAGTCTCCATAACCGACCCAGCATCCAAAGATCGATGCCTGAATGCTGATATTAACGGAGTCGAGGAAGCCCAGTGGATGCCAACGCGTCGCCAGCAAGTAGGGGAATCGTTGGCGATGGTGGCGGCATGCGAGACCGTGACCAATCAAGACGAGGCGATTGCAACGCTAACAAAGGCGCGAACGATCCAAGTGACTGCACTGCACCACGACAATATCCAGCGACTCGCAACGCTCTCGCAATTGTTTACTCACCAGATTCAAGAGCCTCGTTTGCGAGGCGATGCCATTCACACAGGCGAGGAGATCCTGCGTGTGTACGAGCGCGTGTACTGTGTCAACCACCCGATGATCGGGCTCCACTTTTTTACTCTAGGGGATCTGTGTGCAGCGCACGAGAAGCAAGAAAAAGCTACCGAGTACCTCACAAAAGCACTGGGAATTTTGCGCGTGACCCATGGCGAGGATCACCCGTTTGTGGGCATGGCCGAGCGACGACTCAGTGAACTGTAGTGTGTCTTACCACCATTCGTTTGCCATGGTTTGTCACTGGACAATCTGATTAATACGACTGAACCCTCACGTCGTCGCCCCATAGATATTTTCCGTAACCGCGGTGAAAACTCTTACACTTAGCACGACGCTGTGTCCTTTGGTATGTGTGCATCAGAATGCAGCCGCACAGCATCCGCCGTGAACATCAAACTGATATGGATACTAGTACACTGTAGCCATGTATCTGTAAGAGGAAGACAGAGAGATACTACGTAGTAGTGTAATTCTAGACTGAAGCAAGACTGGTCTGTTGAAGTTGGCGTAGCAGCCACTTCGGTTGACAATCAATGGTGGGTTACGGTACCGTGATATCAGTACCCAATTTGGGTACGTAATGTCGTCTGGGACTGAACCCTCATACTGTGCTGTCCAGTCAGCACAGCCGTACATGAGGACATGAGGGTTCGTTCTGCAGCTGCCTGTATGAAATCTCTGCATGTCGGTGTGGGGATGTCATCGAGGTGGCCTGCTTATGCACGGTAGGAATGCATCAAGTGGAGAGCGACATTTTGTGAGGACAGGGAAATACATACAAAAGAGGAGGCAGTTTGAATCAAATAGACAAAAACGGATACTGCGTGGTCACAAAATGTGTCCACATACGCGAAATTAAACCTAGTTTGTGATTTTGTCTCTGTCTGGTAAGAACCCAAAAAACCCTGGTCATACCTTAACCAGAGAACCTCAGCGGACGCCCCACCCGGCGTTGGATGCCGCATTCAGCCAATCTATTGGGCCAAATAAATCAGCCCGGACGCTGCAGGAACGGTTCTAGCAGAATGGTTCCACCAGCTTCTTGATTCCGGTTCCACTGGAGTCCACGCCAGCGTCGTCTCTGCTGCGAGCTTCAAGTCTCGTCTGGCCAGTCTCATTCTCCTTTTCTCTATCAAGAAGACAAGCCTCTCACTACTACCAACCTCGCTCAAGATGGTCAACGTCCACTCGATGGCCCTCGCGCTCAGCGTCACAGCTTCTGCGGTTTCAGCCTCGTCGCTGACGTCGCTGCCAACGTTTGATCTGCCAACATTCGACTACCCAACCCTGGCCCAG
>JAADVD010000225.1:0-47943 GCA_023334535.1 Pythium vanterpoolii
AAAGTGGGGGGACAGGATGGCACTATTTTGAGGTTCACAGAATTGTAATATTTGCATTCTTGGACAAGGAATGAAATTGACCTCAATAGAGGAGCGTCGCCTTTGAGATCGCGTCGCCATTGATATCTACTATAGAGTATTTTAATCACTATCGCTGTCCAAGAGATCAATGACCACGTTGGCTTTGGGCGCTTGCCGCGTTCGTGCGCGCGTGGCAACGGCATGCGGCAGCGATGCATCCGAAGAGTCTCCTGTAGAACTCACAGCCGTTGGTGAGACCTTCTTTTCCTTCTTCTCCTGCACAGTCGACTTGTTCTTTCCTGCAAGCGACGCTTTAACCGGCGACACCCGCGTTCGCTTGGCGGGCGGGTTTGTCTCTGGTGTGCTCCGTTCGGCCGCTTTTCGCTTCGCTGCCTTAGGTGCGACGGATGACTTCGCCTTTGTCTTTGTTTTTGCTGGTGGCTTGGGTGGTGGGGCCTTTTTCTTCTGCTTCTTCAGCCTTAGTGACTTTCCATCATGGTCTCGCTCCCACGGCGCGACGGACGCGCCTTTGACCTTGGTGTCCTGGGCCAGTTCGTCAAACAATGCAGGGTGCGTCGACCGCGCTCTCCGCATTTTCGATTCGACTTTTTTTTCCTCGTCGTTAAGCTGCACTTCGTATTCCAGACGCGTCGAACCACGCAGATCGTTGGCCATGCGTCGCCGCTGGATTGACCGCTTGGCCAATTTGTAGTTGCGCACCGCGACTTCCATCTGATGCCGTTCCTCCGGTGAGCAGTCCACACGGGCGGAGGCCACTGTTGAAGGAGCTGCACTGTCAGTTGTGTCTTGGTCTTGAAGCGCAAGCAGCGTTCGCTGCCGCTTGGTCAGCCTCGGGTTGTTGATATCGAGCGGATTGTGCTTTCGATGCATGTTTTTAAACTTGGCCGGCAGGTTCGGGGTCTTGACGCAGCTCAGACACCGTCGACACGGATGGTCTGGGCTTTGCTGGTTCTTGGAAAACGCTTTTCGCGACATCATGATGGCACAGCAGTTGCATTGCATGCGGTCGTCGCCCACGGGTGGGACGATCTCAACAGTCTCCTTACAGAGCCCGCACTCGAACGAAGCATGAGGGAGGGATGTCTTAGGCTGAGCCCCCCCTGTAGTTGGTCGAGTTGGTGCTGGGGACGGAGCTGAGATTGGAGTACGAGCTGGAGCTGATACTGGGGCGGAGACTCGCGTTGAGAGTGGAGCTGGTGGAGGTAAGGACTCGGCGCAGGCCGAGCAGAATCGCTCGAAGAGAAGTCCTGGGTAGGCGACGACTTGGGCGTAAAACCGTTGGCAACACGAACACGCCAAAAAGCCAGACCGAGGCACGGCCGATCCATACGGGGGCAAGACGCGAGAGCACTTAAAGCACGGCACTTGCGGCGCCGGTGGCTGTGGCAGACGCACCACAGGAGGCGGAGCGAACGGTACAGCGACCGCCCGACCAGGCACATACGAGACCGGCGGCGCACCGTACACGGGCGGTGGAGGCGGTTGGTACGCAGCGGCAAGCGATGCAAACGGCGAGACGAATTGGCCGTCCGACGGAGCAACATCGTCAGCGTGATCGGTCAACGGCTCAGGGACTGGTGGGTGCTGCGGGAGTGTCATTGGTGGATGGGAATGCAGTGCCGCTGGTGGCTCCCGCTTCTCAATCGATACGCCGACAGTCGAGTGGGCGGTCACAGGCGCGTGTGTGTGGCTGCAATCAATGGATAGAGCTGCTGGAGTAGGTTCTATCCGTCGAGGCTCCTGCGGTGGCGATGACTTCACCACAACCACGGATTGAGGCGGCGGATCAAAACGAGGCGGCTCATCGTCGTCGCTGTTTAGGATCAGTGAGAGAAAGCCAGCCTGTTTGCGTGCGGCTGGATGCTCTACGTCCGTAGACGCCTGGCCAGCGACCGCATCCGCTGCCACAGAGGCAGGATCGGGATCAGGATCGGTAGTTTTCACAGGCGGCGGAGGAGCCGCGTGGTCTGTTGCTTCTACGTGGTCTCTCTCGGTACTTGTTACGTGGGTCGCATCCTCCTGATGTTGCGCGAGGTGTGGGCGAGACTGCGACGCCTTCACGCGCTCGAAAAGCTCGTCGTCGGTCTCTGTGTCGCTCCCAGAGTCGGCCATTTTCTCAATTACACGGGGTAGTCGGCCGCCAACCGCGGCACAACGAAATCGAAGGGTTCAGAAACACTCCAACAAGGGTCAGTGGTCCCGAATGGCTCATGTCACATCTTTGACTCTCTCATTCGAACTGTGCACATGTCACATGTTATAAGTTCGCTTGGCGGCGTTTATTGCGATAGGGCTCGTCGCCGCCAAACTCGCCCTGCTCGTAGTCGCGTTCGCCTAGCCGGACATTGCCGTTGATTACGTCGAGATATCCACATACTTTCTCATACAACTGGTGGTCTTAATTTGCATCTGTAATGCCTCGCGGTTTCGCTGAAGAAGAGTCTCTTCCATATTCAACCCCAGCTCGTACTCTTCCAGGGCCGGACCGTCGAACGTATTCGCTGATCACCGTCGTCCAATCGATCGCTCCGCCAAGAAAATATCACGCACTGCCATCTCCATGGCCATTTGCTCGGGCGTCGCTGTTGGCTCATCCTCAGTCTCCTCAACTTCACCGCGCGTAGCTCGTACGGCGACCTCGCTCTTCAGCTTCTCCATGGGCACCTTGCGCTTCCGAGCCGCTTATTGCACGGTCTACTTGCGTTTCCGTCGCTGACGGTCCTTGACTCGGTCCAATCCACGCGCACCGGCTTGCACGCACGAGAGACAGCGACGCGATCCGCCGGGGCGGGTCTGTTGGGTTAAGGAGAAACAACCCCCTAAAATTTCGCGCTCGCAACACACAAGGGGGGGCGCTCCAATACGAGCGGGTTATCCTCGATCAATGGCTCTTCGCAGAGCCCTTAGCAATGTAGGTTGTTTGCTGCTGCATTGTCCTCGTTGTCTCCGACGACTGTGACTCTAGTCGCCCCGTCTGGTTTCCCGGGTTGGTGACCGTAGTCGATGGGGGTCGTTCGTCGGCGCTATCGAAGTGCTCACTCTCGGTCACCCTCGTGTTTGTGGCACGTGCTCGTGCAGCCACTTGACGACGCCGATGTGTCCACCTTGTATAGCTGCACTCAGGGTATGCACCACTGAGATTGGGGACTAAACGATTGGTGCAAGCGTCAACCCGCACGTACTCGAGAACGGTGAGGTGGCAGTAGGCCGAGGCCAGTAAAGAGCGAGGCCCCAACAGCACCGATCTCACCAGCGAGCTTGGACAGGTCGATTTTCGTGGTGACCGCGCGAATCCGCGCGAGACCCTCCTGACGCGGCTTATTGCCCATCGCCGAGAGCTTATCCAATGCATGCACGAGTCGTACAGCTCGCCAACGAGCGGATAGTTCTGCTTGATGATGTCCTGCATGACTGGCTCGATGCGCTTAGCGATGTTACCCATTGTGTACGTGGCCAACTGCTAGTCGGCTGGCAGCGTGTAGTTCTTGATCCAGTTGCTACACGTGTACTGGTAGAAGTTGTCGCATGGGTCGGCGATCGTGTCCATAAGCGCAGTGACATCCGCACGGAACGCGGCCTCGAACTGCGTCGCGCCAAGCGCAGCTACAGCGAGTACGGCGGAAACAAAGATCTTCATGGTTGTTGGCCGGTAGACGAGAAAGTAGTATCCGGTCTACGATCGGGCTGGAGGTTGAGGTGGAGTTGGGTGTCGCGGTTGAAGCAAAACCGAGAATGAGAACGGCGTCATGTTGATCCTGATCGACCAATTTACTAAAGCCGAAGTTCCTGAACAGGAGCAGAGGTGATCGGACGATGAGTTGGACGTTCACTGTTTCGCTTGTCCATGGAGTGCGCGTTACATTACAGTCTGACGCTGGGCATCCACCCCACCATGACACCCATCCATCACGACGTGAATAATACAGTGTTTATCTTGTCTAAAGAAATCGATGTACACATGTGTCTGTCCTGTCTAATTTGATTGCAAAGCTGACCACAGAGCAAATGTACTCGGTGGCGTTAATCAATTAAAAAATACTCAACAGACCACTGCGATCACCACCGCACTGTATTGGCGTCATCCAACCAGCGTTCGGTTCCGTGTTCCTTCGGAATCCTAAGGGAATGGCTGCAAATGCCCTAAACTGATGCTGAACTTCCATTCTTTGACCATTTGACCTGCCGAATACATTCGCCGGTCACTCATCTCTAGGCACCCAACGTAGGCAGTGGGCCATGCACAGTGTCTAACTTACAGGCTGCGAAGCCACCCCATTTCGATGGCGGGAGAGCACATTCAACTCAATTTGGTACGGCCAACGTGTGGAGATTTGATCAGCAGACAGGACCGGACGATTTGATCAATTTTAAAAACTTTCTTAGGCGAGATACACACTGAACGTTCTTCTAACCGCCACAGCATTATCGTATATTTTCTTGCGTATCCACGCGGCGTCTTGCATGTTAGGGTTTGCTGCCATCACCAGCAGTGCTGGTGCTGTTCTCGTTCCACATCCGACCGCGGTCACATTCACTAGATGGCTTCCCGCACCATTGTAGCCACGCGAACCACATTGCGTCGTTGTGCATAGCCTGAATCGACGACGTAAATCGAGTCTTTCCACTCCCTACCAAACAGCATACTGAAATCACATTATATAATTTGATAGAGCCCAACCACGCGAAGCTCATCACGGGCTAGGTCGAGCATCGGTTGTGCCGCTTGCGCGATGCCCCTCATAAGTACAGAACCGTGGTAGACACATAGCAAAGCTGCCCCTATTCCTCGACACTTCGGGCTCGGGAGCCGAGCGAGATAATTTGGCCAGTTCTATAAATGGCTGTGGTTATCAGTCCAGTAGTTTAACGAAACCTATTCAAAACTGGAATGACGCAATCGTCAGCTCTCTCTTTACCAGAGCTTACACTTTTTCTCGGGGTTCATCTTGCTACCGGCCTTGCACTGGAACGTCTTGCTAAACTGCTCGCTGTTCATCGCAACGCCGTTCACGCGGGCGAGCTTGGGCGAGTGCACGTCGGTCGTAAGCGCCTGCTTCTGCGCAGCATCACGGATCTTGCCACACCACACTTGGCCGTACGACACGAAAAAGAGCTTGTCCACTTCACTGTCCTCAATGCCGTTTGCGTTGAACGTGGCGCCACTCTTGGCCCACGTATGGTACGCGTCGAACGAAAGACTCACGCCGCCATTGTCGGCAATGTTCTCGCCGATCGTGAGGTTCCCGTTGACATTGCCGACGGGCTTGCCGCTATCGCCGTACGCGACAATCTGGCTGTACTGTTCCTTCATACAGGTCGCGCGGGTCTCAAATTCTTTGGCAGTCTCCGCGCTCCACCACTCGCGCTGGTTCCCGACGCCGTCAAAGTGACGACCGTTGTTGTCAAAGCCATGGGTCAGTTCGTGGCCAATCACAGCTCCGATGGCCGCAAAGTTTTGCACCGGGTGCGCATTGCCATTGAAAAATGGCGGCTGAAGGATCGCGGCTGGGAAGACCATTTGGTTGCTGGTCGGCATGTAGTAGGCGTTCACGGTCGCCGCCGACATGCCCCATTCCGAGCGGTCGACCGGCTTGTTGATGCGCGCGAGGTCTTCCTTGAAACCTTGCATTTTGATGGCCATGGTGTTGGTGAAGTAGTTGTCGCGCGAGAGCGAGAACGGGTAGCTCTTTTTCTTGGTCGAGTGGCCAATGAGGTTCGCGACCATTGCGAGTTTGGCGGCCGCTTCCTTGCGGGTTGCGTCGTCGAGCCACGAGAGCGCCGCAATGTGCTCGCCCATGGCCTTTTCAATGGCGTTGACCATGAGCTGCACGTTCTGCTCGCGGTCGGTATCAAACATCTTGAGGAAATAGTACTTGCCAATCAAATCCGGAAAGTGTGTAATCTGGGCGGCCGAGCACACCTTGTCGCGCGCCGAGCGCACCGTTGCGCCTTGCAAAGCTTTGTTGAAGAGATCAAATTTGGCCTGCACAAACGCGTCGCCCAAGTTGTCCGCAAACGCGTTCACGTGGAGGAACGAGTAGTAGAGCTTGAGGTCCTTGAGCTCGAGCGAGGTGAAGAGCTTCTCAGCACGGTCCATAAAGTCGAGCGACGTAAAGAGCACTTTGGAGTCGGACGTCAGCGCCGAGTTCTCCAATAGATTAAGGTTCTGGGTCATCGCTTGGAACGTCAGCGGGTATTTGGCCACCGCCTCGCTGAACTTGAGCGCGTAATAGCCTTCGGAATCTTCAGGCGTCGGTTGAATCTCGGCAAGTTTCTTCTCAATGCTGATCACGACATCCTCCGCGTACTTGGTGTCGGTGGGAGCCGCGTTACCCTGCTGGCCCTGCTGCCCGCTCGCGTTCGCGTTGATACCTGCTAGCGTCACGAGCGTCGAAATGTACTTTCGAAACGGCGCCTCGACGGATGCAAATTGCTCGGGGTTCGTGTAGTACTGGTCGTTCGGAAGCACAAAGCTCGCCGAACCGGCGTACAACACGTTCATCGTGGCATCGCGCGTGTCGGCGCTCACGCCAAGGGCCGTAAAAAGCGAGGCTCCAATAGCGCCAATCTCGCCCGCGACCCTGGACAAGTCTTTTTTCGTGGACACGGCACTGATTCGACCAAGATCCTTTTGCAGCGGCTTGTTGCCCATGGCCGAGAGCGCGTCCAACGCCATGCACGAGTCGTACAGCTCGCCAATGAGTGGCCAGTCCTGATTGATGATGTCCTGGATGACCGGTTCGTTGCGCGTGCTGATACCGTTGATCGAGTACGTGTACGACTGTTTGTCAGCCGGAAGTGTAAAGTTCTTGATCCAGTTGCCACACGTGTACTGGTAAAAGTTGTCGCATGGGTCAGCGGTCGTGTCCATGAGCGCAGCGACATCCGCAGGGAACGCGGCTTCGGACTGCGTCGCGCCAAGTGCAGTCACAGCGAGCGCGGCAGAAACAAAGATCTTCATGGTCGTTGGTCGGTAGGGTCCGGAGCAAGGGGCTGGAGGTGGGTGAGGCGGTCAAAGCAAAACCGAGAATGAGACCGAGCACTCGATTCGTTTGCTTCGTTTCGTCGACACTGATCGATCTCCTGTCCGTCCGCTCGGGTTCTGCCGACTGCGGAGCTGAGCAGGAACAGTGGCGACCAGACGTTTCGTGTCCAGCCTCAGGCGTTGGGTCCCGTGCTTGTCCTAGAGGTGGACTAGGCGTCTGACCCGCCGCATCCACACCGTTCCTCGTTTCGTCGTATTTTGCATCGTTGAACAAAACGGAATTCTAAAACACCACCTCGTGTCTGGGTCTTGGCTGCTGACGTTACTCTCACTGTGTACTGTATCGTGAGCCCCTGGCCCACAAAGTCTATGCTCTATTTTGTAATGCACGCCACACTGGGGGTCTCAAATCAACCATAGATAAATTGCGTGATTTGAGGCAGCCAGTTCCATAGTATGCATAAACTGTACACACTCCACACAGTTTCATATTCTGTCAGTAAGTGTCCATATGGCATGGCCAGCGCCAGTGCGTTTTCCCATCGCTTAGCCTTACATAGTATAATTCAATCAAATCAAAGTGTGCACACACAAACACATAAACAGGCCACCCTACCACTGTTTGCAAGCGTAGGCGCCAATATGTTACTTAACGGTGTGCTAAGTCCTTCCAGTATGACTTTAGACCACTGGATTGTGAAAACAATAATTTAGAGGTCCGCGTGATTATTGGAATAAAGCTGAACTGAGCTGTCCAGTGAATATGGTATGATTAGCCGGGTAGTGTTGGTAGCTTAAACGAAATTCCCGAGACACGTGTTGATAAAATACAAAATGGAAAAGCCGAACGAGAATCTTAGCCGTAGATGACGGGTGCAACATCTGCTGGACATCAAACAAACGGCCCACTCTTCACATGATCCATTTGTGGTGACGTTGTGCCCACTGGGTCGTACAGCTTCAAGGCACAGCGAAAGAAAGGATCCACTACTGGGGTAAGAAAACAGGTGGGAGAGGATGCAGGCATAGAACTCCTATGAGCCTCCTTCTGAAAGCCAGGCTGGCATGTTTGTACCCCACCTAAAACCTGGTCCAATGTGGACGGTTCA
This sequence comes from Pythium vanterpoolii, assembly GCA_023334535.1. Lineage (NCBI taxonomy): Eukaryota > Oomycota > Peronosporomycetes > Pythiales > Pythiaceae > Pythium > Pythium vanterpoolii. The sequence continues at coordinate 8,137 of JAADVD010000225.1, forward strand.
CACACGACCTTCAACAATCGAGTGCAACAGAACCAGGTGCCGTCTGATAACGTGCGTGAATCGTTCAGTTGCTGCTGACAAACTCCCACGGGCCGGGTCAGACTGTGGTACACGACATTATTCCAATACCCGTTTTTTGAGCCCCATGGGTTTGTTGTGGCCCAGATGGGGTCTTCGCTATACACTACACAGTCGTATACACAACATGGTATAGTATACAGAAACGAACCGCCATTGCTGCCGGTCTCAGCATTTGGTCCACACGATGCCAGCATGGTGAAGTATGCAATTGTCGCCAGGTAATCTCCTCGTTGCTCCCAAGGTGAAGTCAAGGCAGGTTCACCTACTCTTGTACGTGTCGTACAGTTTGTCCGTAGCAATCCATTTCATATACTACACCGCCGAGATGTGGAGAGCTCAACTTCTTTCGAAATCACCAAACGAAAATGCCACCCAGACGACATCGCGACAGTTCAAGTGATACGAAGTAGTATATTCCAATTCGGAAGAGCAGGATCAGCCAAGTCGCTTCCTGCTTCACGCTTTCCCGAGTGTCGGCATTGCAACAAAAGGATTTTCTTTCTGCGGGAATCTCTGGAAAAGACCACGCTTACTTGTTGGCGAACGCCACGCCCTTGCTGATCTGCTTCTCAAGGTCGACAATCATTTCGTCAAAGTTCTTCTGCTCGACCGCCGAGAGCGAACCAAAGTGATGCACTTTCTCGACGCCGTTCGGGCCCAGCGTCACGGGCGTCGAGAAAAACGGCAGCTTGGTCACGTCGTTCTCGACGTACGAGCACTCGACCACGTCCTTGGCGCCGGCCATGGCGTCGAGCAGACGCACGGTGAAGCGCGCACCGGCGTAGGCCATCGAGAGCGTGGCCGAGCCGAGGCCATCCTTGGCCTTGACCACTTCGTCGCCGCCAAACTGGATGCGGTGCGTGAGCGCCGCAATCTGCTCGTCCGAGAACTTCGCGCCTTCGATCTGCGACAGCAAGGGCAAAATGGTCGTGCCGGCGTGGCCGCCAATCACCTTGATGTTGGTCGAGCGCGGGTTCCAGCCCTGGCTCTCAGCAATGAACGAGTTGGCACGGACCACATCGAGTGTCGTGACACCAAAAAGACGCTTGGGGTCGTAGACCCCGTGCTTCTTGAACGTCTCGGCAACGATCGGCACGGTCGAGTTCACGGGGTTTGAGATGATGAGCATCATGGCGCGCGGGCAGGCCTTGGCAGCGACGGCCGCGAGCGACTGGACAATGCCAGCGTTCGTGTTGAACAGATCGTCGCGGGTCATGCCCGGCTTGCGCGGAACGCCGGCCGGGATCACGACAACATCCGCGTCCTTGAGCGCTTCGTAGGCGTTGTCGCTGCCGACGTGGCCGGTGACCTTGGCGCCCGTGTTGATGTGGCCAATGTCGGCGGCGACGCCAGGCGTGTTGACCACGTCAAAAAGGCTCAGGTGCGAAATGTGGTCGCTGTCCTTGAGCAAGAGCGAGAGCGGCTGGCCGATGCCGCCGGCCGCACCGAGCACAGCGACCTTCTTGCCACCGGCGGCGGTGCTAAAGGCACGGTTCAACGTAGCGACAGCGTTGCGAGCAAACATACTGCGGAGCGAGAGAGGGAAAATGAAACTGAAGCTGCTTCGGGAGAGCGTTTTCGAAAGTGCGAAGAGCTCCTGGCCCCAGGTTAAAGACTACATCAGGATCGCAGCGATGGGACCATCACTCTGAACACGCAACCTTCGCGCGACATCATCGAAATCTGTGACGTGTGATGCCAGCAGCTCCGACACTGATTGGCTGGATCCACGCCACTGAGGATTTCAGGACGATGATGAGCGGCTGAAGTAGTACGGTGTGACGACGGCGCGTCGGGGTGTTGCTGTAAACACGCACTTGAATAAGCAAGAGCGCTGCTTTAATGAAGCACCATTGAACGCGATGGCCCTGCTCAGCAAGACGACTATAGGAGCACTGCTTCATCGCCGTTTGGCTATGACAAGTCGTGCCGGCATCGTCGCCTTTTCCTGGCAGGTTGGCGATAGCCGTGTATATTTAGGTATCACCTATGGCGTCACGATTCGCTCACTTCACTCCGACCGTTAATCCTCAGCGCAATGGGCGTGGACTTCTCCAAAGAAGCGGGGCGGCCACCGCTGTCGATCGCTTGTGTGGCGAAAATTTCGCAGAGTACGAACGAATGATATTGTGGTACAAGGTTGCACCTGTTGAAACTTTGCTTGGTAACCTTTCACAGTCGACGCGACCCAGTTTCACACGTTCCACCAGGCGATTCAGTCGGCGCGAGCATCGATCCAGCGCTGTCACAGCACGCGAGGTCCATTGGAATCCAACGATCCTCATGTCGACGCTGATGGCGACCACATAGTGGACCACACCTGCTGGCGGGCGTATGACCTCCCGGTCGCCCACCTTGAAAGCGCCCTCGAGCTCAGTGCCATCGCACCACACGATCGCACCGTTCTCGAGCGGTTGTTCACGATCATGGATCGCTCGGGCGATGACGTGGTCCAAGCCCTCGAACTGCTCATCGCCATCACATTGCTGGTCCAAGGTCCATTCATTACTAAAGTCGAACGTACGTCTTAGTATTTGCCTGCTATCATGTGATACAGTATGACCGTAGACTCACGGTTTGGTCTGTATGCTGCTACTGTAGTTGCTGTGAATTGCCTCCTCCAAAATCTCCACGATACACCACTAGCACGCACGCACCTCGTGTTTCTCGTCTCGGCCATGACGACCGTCGCCAATTATTTTGGCGATCCATTGCTGCCGCTGCCCGTGATCGAAGAGATTGCTGACGACGTCTTCCAGGAGCTCTGCTACGCACCCGATTTTGACTCGCTCAAGCCGCTACGGCTTTGTGATCAGCCAGTTACGGTGCTGGTCCAGGCATTGGCGACGCATCCGTTTGTGCAAGAGTATATCTCCCAGGGCAAAGCCATGTGATCGCCACGTTAGGTATTTTGGAATAAACCTTTAGGAAATCTTGCCGCGGGTGTACCGGTGCCGTCGTCGCATCATGTCGGTCCGCGTCGGCGTGCCGCGGGTCACGGTTGCCAAGACGGTTTGCTCTTTGGACTGCGGTGCCAACACCAATTCGCGTGTTGCGTTTAGAATGATGGTTGCATCGGCTTGTTCAGGTCCTGATCGTCGCGCACATGCTGGACACTTGTTGGGGCTGTCTAAATCGCCTTGCTGTTCGCTAAATGCAGAAGTCGCTCGATCAAGGCGATAAACTGGCGGGGGCCAGCTATTAGTCTCAGTCCATTCGCCGTCAAGGCGCTCCACATCACGGCGTCGCGAGCACGCGCAGCTTTTCCCAGGACTCGTTCTTGGCGCAGTAATTGCCAGCGACCTCGCCGGCGACGGCAACGGTTCCAGAACGAGTTCGCCTCGGAGTTCGAAATCGTCCACGAGCTCCAGGCCTCGTGAAGGCACCTTTACCACAAGCGACAGTGGGCTTGTGGTGCGAGCACGTGACTTGGGTGATCGCAGGGGCGGCTGCCTGGCGTACTCTAGCACCAGCTGGGTCGCGGTCGGCAACACCGGTGCACTCACCGACTCACGCAGCTCAACACTGTCTTCATTGGCTTCATCGCGACTACCTCGTCGCACGCGACCGCCTCTGATATTGGTGTGGCCGCGCTCGACACTGTGACCGCCCAGAGACGATACCGTGAGGAGCTGAGACCGTGGGCGAGGACTTGTGGCCATGCCCCTCGCATGACCGTCACCATAAAAATCATCGTTGGCTTCCGAATCTAGAAAGGGATCAGTTTCGCTCGAACGGCTGTGGCGGCGCACCGGCGACAGCGCAGAAGAAGGACCTGGAAATCGGTTACAATGGGAACTGGCTGAAAGCGCCGCCGCTCGCTCGGTACTCACTTTTGCGAGGACGTCTACGGCGTTCTCAGATTGCAACGGGTCGTACGCGGGGTCGTACACGCCGTCGACGTCAAATATATCCCATGGTGTCGCGAGTGGGTCCAAGCACCGAGGCGGCAGTGGTCTCGGTGGAAGGGACTGAATTTCGGTATCAAGTCGCTCGCCCAGACCTGTGTGTTCTTGGCGACGGCCGTGAGTGCCGACGGAATGCCTTAGCGGCAGTTTTCTCTGCACGGAGCGGTGGCCACGGTTCGCTTCCACCTCTGTGTCACGCTCTGCCGGTTGAGGGAAAGCTACCACAGGGGATGGCAGCTGTCCGTTCGGCAGGTGATTCGCCGCTCCGTAGAGCGTGTTGCCCAGGTACAAATGGGGGGCGTCAAAGTGCTGCGGCTTCAGTACAACAGCAACGACGGGCGTGCTCCATGGCAGCTCCAGCTCCGTTCGCCCTAGTATTCCTTCTGGCTCCTCGCCTTGTTGCCTCACTGGCTGCTGGACAAGAGGATGGGTGTCATCGATGCCGAGATTTTCGTGGAATGGTGATGACGATCTGGCCGTCGCTATGAGTGTCTTCTTGGTGGTGGCGCCTAGTATCGTTGGCGCGTGCGAGCCTGGGGCAGTGGACTCGCCGATCGGCCGGTTCACGACGTAGTTGGTCATGACCACACTGTTGGCAAAGTCGATGCCGCCGTTCGACAACTGGTCCGACAGTACGACAGGGACGTGGGAGCCGTGGGGGCCGTGAAGACCATGTTGACTCGTCATCAACGCATACCGCTGCGCCTGCGTCGCATTGGAATCCAGCTGTATCGGTAGCGGCGTGAGAGCGCCGCGCGTACGCTTTGCGAGCGCTGCTCCTGCCTTTCCAAAGCCAATGCGCTGGCCCGTGGCAGTTGCCGATACGACACGCTTGGGGTGGTTGTTGAGGTCCAAGAAGGAGCTCTCTCGAATGCGAATGGCAACTGCGGTAGAAGAAGAGGGATGACTGGCGGCGGTAGTACTGCTCGCGTTGGTTTTGATCGGAGCAGTCTCTGGATCCGCTTGCTCCTGGAGGCTGTCGTCTGAACCACTAATACCATTTGTCTTTGTCTCATTCTGCTGCAGCGGCCCTGGTGTACTAGCTGCAGACGGTGTGTTCGGTATCACGTGTGCGCGTTTGCTTGCCGCCATGCGAGTCGCAAAGACGACCGACTTGAGCGTCGGGTGCTTGGCAGTAGAGATTGTGATCACTCGCTTGCGGTCACTGGGGACTCGCCCGAGTGGGGACACACCCGTCTCCTCAGTAGACACGTTGAGGGATTGAAACTCAGAAGCATCTGCTTCTGTTGGCCTTGTGTCTCTGTGTGCAAACGCTGCGGCTGCCAACGTCGCCGACGCCATCGACATGCGAAGGTCTCGTTGTTTATTCGCTGTAAACGCCGCGGCGACACCGTGTGAAATCGCTGCGGCGTTCGGCGGTTGCAGCTGCACCGTCGAGGCCGTTCGGCCTCGTTCCTCGATGCTCTCGGACTGCGATCGCATCCCTCCATCGTGCTCGAAGTGGAGCGTCGTGACGACGCTCGTACGTCGCGGACGAGACGCTGGGAGCTGTACTGAGCTGTGCCGGTGGGTCACAGGCACATCAGTGTCCTGCACGAACGCGGCCACGACTGGCGATACTACTACCAATTCTACAGCGGCTGGCGTCGGTTCATTCATGGGGAGAGGAGGCGATTTTCCAGTGGAACTTCCATTTCGTGGCGGCGCTTTGTTGCTGCTGGAGATTGATCCACGTGAGACTTTGCGGACTGTTGTGGTTGGTGGCACGTGCGGTCGGATCGACTTGGCCACGAGGAATTGCGGCTGTGGCTGTGGCGCTGCGAGTCCTTGGCGCGGAGGCTTTTTCTCGTCGCCTTCCTCCTCCTCCTCTTCCTCCTCCTCTTCCTCCTCTTCTTCGTCCTCCTCCTCATCCTCTGATTCAGCATCAAACGCATGGACTACTTCTAACGGCTTGAACGTCCGTGTGCCGTGGCGTACATGGCTGATCCGCCCTCGTAGTCGCTCGAGAAACGCTATATAATCATTTGCGTCGATGGTCTCACACCACAGATCCGCCAGCTCAAAAATACTATCGAAAAAATCCGCAAACCCCATAGCCGCTTCGCCTTTTGAGTCGCGTCTCCAGTCGGCGTCCAAGAGCCGATCGACTTTTTGCTTTTTCCTAAAGGCCTTGGCGTCCAGGCTCTTGGCAATGCGGCGAAAGACACTGGCGTACGCGCGTTGGTCGATGCAGCCCATGGCGTCGCGTGGCATCTCGATCTGCCACAGCCGCCGCACGGCTTCGAGCACGCGCGGGTCGTTGCGCAGACTGAAGCGGAGTGCCAAGGCTTCGGGCGTATAGTTCATGAGCTCGGCGGCCTCGCGCTCGCCGGCCGCGAGGCGATAGAGGTCTTCCGTCAATACGACCACGCCATTCTCCCAGTTCTTGAGTAAGCCACGTGCTTTGAGCAAGGCTTCTTCTTGCAAATGCTGGTACTTTTGCCGCTTGACGGTCTGAAGCCGCGCAGCTTTGACCGTGAAGTTGAGTTTAAGCCAGCGCACGCGGTGGATCTTGCGCTGCGAAGCGTCGAGTTGCGTTCCATGGGGCGGCAAGCACGCGACAGTGGTCGACGGCATGGCATGCTGTGTAGTTGGTGATGACGTCTGGAGACAGACCGTCCCGATTTTGATGACAATCAGAAATAGCGCGTTGGTCACTTAAAATTGATTTCTATTACTTTCTCAGTATCAAATTGAATGCAGAATAAGGATGGTCCTCGCCTAGCCGGAAACAGGGAGGTGATCGCGCAAAGTGTTGTCTAGCAAACCATCTGCGTTTGCGCGGTCGTAATCGACACTCGCTGTTGCTGTTGCTGTTGTTGCGGCGGAGATAGTGGCGGCTGATCAACAAACGCAAAGGTGCTGCTGCGGGCCGAGTCCTTTCTCTCTAGTGCCCGCACCACGGGTGCCGGCGGCGGCGACACGACCTTGTCGGTCGAGCCAACATCTTTTTGACTGCGCCGACGGTGTGACGCAAGCGCAGCAGCGGCGATCTTTGGACTTGTCGTCAGCGCCTGAGGCGTCCGCACCTTTTTGGCGTTGATGGTGGTGGTGGCGGTCTGCACCGTCAGCGTTGGCTTGGACAAGGCATCCGATTTTTTCTTGGCCATGGGCGAGTGCCGCCCGTGGGGCTTGGCGACAATATGCTCGCGGGCCACAAGCATCGCGTCCGCACCGTTCGAGCGGATCAGCGAGAGCACTTTGCGTGCATTCTCGCGTGCGATCGCACTGCGGTCCTGTGTCCGAATATTGTCGATAGTTTGGAGCAGGATGGCATGCGTTCGGAGCGCTGGCAGGTAGAGACCGACGAGATCGGGGCTCTTGAGCATTATCTCCATGAGCACGAGCGTCTTGGCGCGGATCTGCCACGTCGATTGTTGGAGGCGTGTCATGAATGCATCAGCCAACGCGTGGGGATTCATGACCGCCGCTGCATGATGCAAAAATCGCTGCAAGGCATCGGCGTCGGGGATGCCCTGTACACCACCAGGAGGCGTGGCCATGGCAACGACACGGGCTTCGAACGCGACCCCAGTATTGGTGGCGCTGGCGCGGCGACCAAACGCTTGGCTGAAAAAGCAATGTTGATATCAGTGCCAGGGTATCATATGAAGTGGTGAAAGCCGAACGTACTCGGCGAGCATCTCGTCGCGATTCAGGCCCGTCCAGTCGAGTGCCGCAGGGTCTTTAATTTGCTGTAGTGCGTTGGGCTCGGACGCGAGGTCATCGGGGGCATCGCCGGCGATTTCGTTCTCGAGCAGCGGCGTGCGCTTGTCGGGGGAAAAATCCTGGTAGTCCCAGTCGTCGCTGTGATCAAAAAGACACCGTTAGCACTCTTAGGAGGAGAAATGAGAGAGAGGAGAGAGTGTTGCGGAGGCGTACATGGCTTTTTCAACTTCGTGCATGTACTTGTCCTTGAGCTCGTCGAGGTAGTGCAACGCGCTGTCGAAGGCCATGCTTGCTGGAGAAGGGAGGAGGAGAGGAGAGGAGAGGAGGAGGCGTGGGCTGGAAAGCTCGATTTTGAGAATGACTGAGGAATGGAATCGTGGATGTGGATGACAGATAGACCTCTCGACCTTTGGATTCGTCCATGGTGTCGCTTGGCTTGGTCTTACCTCTGGTCCTATGCTGTGCATCCTCAAACATTGTCTTCAACCTCGCAGGATAAGATCGCAAGTAGGTAGGTCTCTTATGGACCTCTTGAAATGGATACCCGTCTTTAGCACGCCTCTAGGTGTTGTGGAACTTGATACTATGTAGTATCGATCGAGTAGGCGACTCGTGTCACCGCATTGGACGTGTAGTGTATTACAACCAGATCCTACCTCTCCTCTCCTCTCCTCCACGCCTCCTCCTCTCATCTTCCTCTCTCCTCCCTGCTGGAGCTGTTCACACTCTCCGCACGCCAGTGACTCTTGTGTCTCTCTCCTAGTTGGTCTTGGTGGTATCTAGCTTGAAATAGTCGTCGTCAAAGTGGTGGAGACGCACGTAGCCATCTTCGGCGCCGCTGGCGTAGCTCTTGCCATTGGGCGAAAACGCAATCGTATTGATCGGTCCAAAATGCCCTTTCACGCGTGCAAACTCCGACTGGAAAATCATGTGGAAAAAGCGCGCTTCAAACTTGCCGACGCGACCCGAGGTCGTGGTCACGCTCATGGCTTCTTGGCCACCACCCAACACCACATGATCTTTGATTGGCGAGATTGCGGCCGAGTTCACAGGACGGTCGGTCTCGTACGTCTTGAGGACCTTGAGGGTCTCAACGTCAATGAGCTTGGCCGTGTTGTCCTTGGAGGCCGTAATCATGAGCGTCTTGTCCTTGTTGAACTGCACGCTCATGATCTCGCCCGTGTGGATCTGGTGCGACGCAATCCGCTCGCCCGTCTACATCACCCACAAATATTATATTAATATTAGTACTACGACATCACCACGTTTGTTAGGTTACACCGACGCACCGTGGGGTCAAACAGCTTGATCGACCCATCGCCGCCCGTGCTCATGATCGCCTTGTTCAGCGGCATCCAGTAGACGCCGGTGAGGCGGCCTTCATGGCCGTGGTTCGTGATCGTCAGCACAGGCTCGTCGCGCTCTACAACATGCATCAAGTATTAGTTTGGTCCATTCCATCCTGTCATGAAAAAAGGGTCCGTACGGTCGTGGATATCCTTCGCCAATTCGTAGACAAAGATCGCGGCGGGTTTGTCGGTAAACTTGTCGCAGCACGACACAAAGTACTGGTCGCCCAGACTGAAATTGACACTACGGGCCGGCCCCGTGTGCTTGAACACAAAGCGCTCTTTGCCAGTCTTGACGTCCCAGAGCCGCACGCTCGAGTCGGCAGCGGCCGAGAGCATAAATTCGGTGTGGTACGACACGTCCATGGCCCACACGGCGCCTTGGTGGCCTTCAAACGTCCCCAAACGCTCGCCCGAGTCGCTGAACCAGACACTCGGGACGTGGTCCTTGGCGCACGTAAACAAGAGGTCGCCGTCGCGGTTGTACTTGATCATGGTGATCGAGCGCGAGTGGCCTTTGAGCAGAATCGGACGCATGGTGCTATTGCAGAGTCTACTTTAGAGGGGCGGCGGCGCTGGTCGCGGGTCGCGATGGATGCACGTGCTGGAGGGGATACGCTTCCGATGCCCCGATGGATTCGTGATGTTGGGCGGCTCCAATCACCAACCACCGGTCAATACCCTTATTTAGCAACAGATGGGTCTGTAGTTGTCATATAAGGGTATTCATGTTGCACGAAGGTAGCAATAAAGATTGAAATAACTGTTGCACGTTCGAAAAACATGATGGTTGAAAAACTAAGTGCGCACCATCATTAGCTCGAGATGATCGGTGGACGAGCGTCCCTTGTGGCGCTGCATCACGCGCGCCCGCGCCTCGCATGGAGTCGCTTACATGGCTTGCGAGGTATGGCCACGTCTGCGAATGAACGTACGCTGCTCCAGTTTGTGTCGCTCGATCGGCTCGCCCACCAAGGCCACGTACACCTACAGATCGCCGACGCGGCCACCGCCCCGATCCGTGTCGTCCCGACGCTCCAGCAGTCGGACTTTGCGCTGCGCGTCTTCACGCCCAATACTACGGAGACTAACACCGAACTGGTGGACGTTTTTGATGTGGTGGAGGAAGCTGAGGGCAAGATCGTGCGCCTGAACAAGCAGAGTTCGTCTTCTTCTACAGCCATTGAGGTGGAGCTGCACGTGCCGCACCTCGTGGATCTAGATATCAACGTCGTGCGTGGTGACGTCACAATCAGTGACAAGATCGAAGGTAACGTGCGCGTAACGGTTAGTGATGGCGACGTCACTGTAAACAAAGTGCGTGGCGAGCAGATCCACCTCAAGACGAACCGCGGCCGCGTGCACGTGGCGGCCCTTGTCGAAGGCGAGCAAGTCAAGATGGCAGCCAATGCGGTCACCGTGAAACGACTCATGTCGGCCGCAACCGAAATCAAGATCGCCAAGGGAGAGGCGGACTCGGACCTTGGTGCAATCTACTCGTCGCTCTGCCTGGTCACTTCGCAATCGACTGGCAGCCTCACTGTTGGCAATATCCATGGGTTCTTGCGTGTCAACGGCGACGAGATGAAGGCCGTACATGTCCACAGTGTGAATGGGACCCTCCACATTGAAGACAGCGGCCCCAGCTGCACGGTCGACGCCCATTTTGATGCGTGGACGCCCGACGCTGCCAACAAAATCTTTGTGGGCGGCACTGTCCGCGTGTCCCTTGATCCATCGGCACCCATGGATCTCGAGCTGCACGGGAATACAATCGCCACCGGCGCGTGCCAATTCCGCGACCGTGAACTCGAGCAGCTGGATGACGACTACGCCATGTTCACAGGCTCACTCGTGGCGGCTACAACAGCTCCATCCCATGCCGGGGCCTCCGGAAAGGTGAACTTGGGCAACGCCAAGACCTCAGCCATGACAACCTCTTTCTTCGCAGCAGAGAAAGACCCGTCCGACCACTGCTCTACGTCAGCCTCGAGTGAGGTAAAGAAGCCCGTTAGCCATCCTCGATTGGTGGTGCACGCATCGCACGGGTCGGTCAGTGTCGAGCAGCTCGACTGGATGGGCAAAATCAAACGCAAGCATTTGAAGCAGTAATAGCACGGAATGAATCGATATCCAACCATACGTACTGCATATAGTGTACACTATGGGATACGGGATTCCTTGTCTACCGGCTCATTCTCCGAACGTGGCAACAACTCTCCCTGTCGAAGAGACGCAACGTTGGCTTGAGTGATGGGGGATACATTTCGCGTTGGCGATCGAGAGACGTCGTGGCTCACCAATAACCTATACACAGTGCGAATAAAGTCGGTCTGTTTCTCGTTGCTCCATTGAGGCACAGTATCTTGAACGGCCGTCCACAAACGCTGGAGCTCAGCCGTTCCACGCTGCCTTGGTGGTGACACGGCAAACCTCGGCGGTGGGTTCCGGCCATCAACTCCCGTACCGTGTTTCTCATCTCCACCCTCGGCGGTTTCTGGGAAGGGGATCCGGCCCGCGAGTCTCTCCACACGTATGTGGTTACGCGCGTTGTAGATATCCTGGGCTTTAATAGGTTTGTCGGGGAACAACGTTTTGAGACGCTCGACAATGACAGTCGGCCGGACGCCGACGTCGGTCAGTTCGAGCACTAGGCGCTTCTGTGCGAGCGAGAGCCGTCGCGCCATCGGGTGCCTCACGAGGTCTTGCTTGCGTAGTGCCAGTGCATGCGTGTGGATGTCGTTTTGGACTGTGAGCACCCAAGCGTCGTCCATCAGTCGGCGGCCATAGAGTCGGAACGGACAGCTTTGGAGCCGTTCGGACGCCTTGCGCTTCCGTGTGCCAGTTTCGACTGCCGCAGGTGCTGATGCCGATGCGGCTGTGGCTGCGGATTCCCGCACAGCTCCACCGAGATCACAGCGTAGCCAGAGCTGCCCTCGTGGCCGGTTGGATTTGTAGATCACGACGGCAAACCCTTGCGCGAGGCTGAATTCCGAGACGTACGTCAACAGTTCTTCGCGACTAGCGAATCGCGTTTGCATCGCGTCGGTCGGTTCAGTACATACATCGGCATTTTGGTTGTCGGATGCGATTGGGCCTCGCGGCACAGTCTTGCATGCTGGTGCATCCGTAAACAGCGCCGTGTCGGGTTGCGTCGACATCGCCGCCGGCATTTTTTCGCAATTTTCATCAGTGCCTACAGAACGGTGTACCGCATGTGTGGCACACTTGAGTTTGTGGCGTCATCAGCGGGTGAAGGTCAATGAAGGTCTGGGCATCGGCATAAACACTGACCAACACTCTCACTGTCTGAGAAATGCCTGAGAAAGGTCACTCCTGGATTACGGAAGTGCGGCAGTCTCGGCCGACAGGTCGGCCACTCATCGTCAACGCCCATGAAATGACAAATGGTGTTAAGTAGATGAAAGCTGCAATTACGGTTTGTATCGTACCTCGTCAGGTCACAGTAGTCACATATCGTCAACATGGATACCTAGGATTGCCTCTTGATTGGACAAATATTAAACCAATTACCAGCAGCCTGATAGCGACGTCCGACCAAATCATCATCGTGGATGGGTGGATGGGCAAGCAATTGTCGTCGTGGCCATGAGTCGTAAACTTGAGATGGTCTGTATCATATAGACGGAAACCTGAAAAAGCGACATACAGATTGTATGTCGCTTTTTCAGGTTCCTCGGTTCACGTCGCAGCTTTTCAGGTCATCCATTGGGCTCTGGTTGTGGAAGAAGATGCATGTCTTGTAACTCAGGTTGGCGGCCGTTGGAAGCATCGACGCATTAGAACACAGAGTCAGAAGTAGATTCGGGTCGCCACGATGCGTTGTCTGATACAAAACAATTCTATCGCTTGCCAGTCAACCTGCTGCTGGCAATTGAATGGGATAGGCTAGGTCGGTAATGCTGAGCAGTTCCTTCGTTCGCGGTGACCATTGGCTATGAGAGCTGCTCGCTGTGCTGGGAAGAAATCCATGTGGTCTGCAGTGTTCTCTCCCATGGGACACGCTGTTTTATGTCGGAGGTCTGGTCTGGTCGTGGTGTCACGCGAGCCAAGCTGCAGCAGAATCTTATCGAAAAAGTAAAATAGGCACCACAGTTTCCAGTTGATTTGAAATTAGCGACTGGCGTCACTGGTAACACGAGACCACAGCCATCAGCCATGTCGCTCGTTTTAGATCTGCATAGGCGAGAACACACCCAATACCAGAATCTGATCTGGATGCGTCCAGTGGGTCAGCTCGTGACTTGCGTTTGCTTTGGTGTGTGGTTCTTCGTTTCGCAGGCCAACTTATTATTTTCCATGAAATTCCCCATACCTTCATCTGAATTGTCGCGCCTGTCCTAGAATTTCGAGGAAACCCTAAAAGAGAGAAGAAACTATAAAAAATGGAGACAACAGAGTAGAGTGGGTCAACCCTCCTGTGGCTGGGCAAGAGCCCATACGGAGGTGGGGAAGGACCCCCGGAGCATGATCGTTTGCGACCCCACACTAGCCAAATTCATAATCTAAACCAGCGCGTGCCTTGCGCGCCACGAGCGAAGCGAAGTTGGCGTAGCAAGCGCCTAGCAAGTTAGCACGAAGCGCGTAACAACTGACTCCCCTTTCTGCAATGTCGCCTCTCCTTGGAATAACTAAACCGAAGTTTGTAATTGGATGATATTGTGATTTGTGCGTTTTAGACTTGCCTTCTCTGTTTTTCGTACGTTCTTCTCCACTTTAAGGGCTCTCCCTAGAGTTTCTTCCTGAATTGTGGGTTCCCTCCACCAGAATGCGACCAGATGGTGAAGCCCCGTGTCGCATACACTTTTAGCTTGTTTGACCTGTCACAACACATACCAACATTCTCGATTGTATGCATTGTCACAGGTCAAGTCTGTACCGTTTCAGCCTTGATAACAACAAAACCAGGGCGACTCCGGACTTATTACGCAAACTTGGTGTTGGAAAGGGACGACGAAACCGATTGCTTTCTGGAGAACTCGAGCGGCGTCGCATGTTTGGCGTTTGGTTTTGGGTTTGGTTTGTTGGTGTTGGTGGCGTTGGTTTGGTCGGCCCTCGCATCCCTCATTCTCCAACTTTCTCTGCCACCAACACACAGAAACCAACTCAACCTCTCCCGACGCCAACAGTATGGTGCTCTCCACGGACATTGATCTCGTCAGCGCGTCCTCCGAGTCGCGCATGCTCCACGCGTCGTCGGCCAACAACGTCGACGCTGAAGCCAAGCGCCGCGCACTCGCCGAGATGGCGGTACCCGTGCCGGCGTCGGTTGTGCGCACATATGTGACAGAATTTGAAGACGATTCGCTGCGCCGCCTTCTCACGCGACTCGCTGGTGCCGATGTTGTGAACGGCTGGACCAAAGGCCCGCAGTCAAAGGGCATTCAGGTTGTCCACGGCGCGGTCGAAGGTAACTCCTGGCACACGATGTGCACGTCCGGCAAGGTTAGTGTCAGCGCCGACAAACTCGCGCGGTTGCTGGCTTCGCCCGACATGGTCCCCAAGTTTGATGATTTGACCAAGGACATTCGCGTTGTTGAAAAACCCAGTGACGCCACGGAAATCCGTGTGGTCTCGTGCAAGTCGGTTATGTTTACGTCGGCACGGGACTTTGTGGTGGCCACGACCGTGCGACGAGAGGCGAGCGGCCGCATTTTGATCGCTACTCGATCGGTGGACCACCCGGCCGGTGTGCGCTCGGGGTACACACGCGCGTTGGTGTACATCTCGGGGTACGTCGTAACTCCCGATCCGGAAGACCCGAATGCTTGTGAGTTGTCGGTCATTGCGCACATGGACCTCGGCGGCAATATGCCGGCGATGGTGATCAACTACCTCGGTCTTTCGGCACCTATCAAGCTAGTCGAGAAAGTGCGCGAGGTTGCGGTCGCAGCCAAGATTTGAAATTGATTTATGAAGAAGCACCGCAATCCCACACTACACTGACTACAAGATCTCCTCCTTACGCTAAAGAAACGACATACAAATGTAAAATAACCATTTCAGTAGCTCTTGACCATTGCCGCCTGTGACTTGTTTACTGTGTTGACGCACTGCTTATGCTGTACCACCAAGGAGTCACAGTATGGGTGGATTAGGAATCTCGTTCGCCGCGTCTCAAGTCCACCAACGCCACTGTTATCATTCTCGTGGCAGTACGACTGAAGTTGAACCGAGTCAGTACACGGCATGAGCATCAGCATTGGTGATTGCGATCTGGTGCCTAGTACATACGTACCGACTGCGTACTGTATCCACCTCCGGTTTACGCTGGAAATATCATGTCGCAGTCATTCGACGACAGCGCACAGTCAGTCCGGCACGATAGGAACCGATTGGACTATCAAATCCACCATTAATAAAGCGTCTAGTACTGGTGCTGGATACTCCGCGCAACCGCCAAGTGTCCTCGGATTTTCCATGTGTCTTGAGGCGGCATACAAGCATTCGCTTTCACTTCGTTTAATTGCATCTCACCACCCTGGCTTTCCATTTAGGTTAGCAGGTTAGTAACAGAAACGTTTCTGTTGCTAGCTGGACTGGGACACAGCTTTCATACACATACAGTATGAATGCCTATGTTACCAAAGATCTGTTATTAACAGTAGCGCTCCTATCAAAGCTGTTTCTAACCTCCCCGATCCAGTTCAGGGAAGGACAAATATTCTATTCTTTTCCTGGACAACAAATTGTGAGTTCGGACAGCGACTCTTTGGGTTCGCAGCCATAATCAGCGATGTCACCCCTCCTTAAAAGACGTCTCTCCTTTGCCTACCATTGCGAGTGCTTTTTAAGAAACCGCCAATACGTGACTATATGAGAGAAAAGCAGTCAAATGCTGACAGCAAGAAAAGTGCTCAGTATCTCACGCACCAGAAACGCCATCAACCTCTGGTAGTAAACCGTGCATGGATGCCGTTATCAGAACGAGGGAATGATGGGGCGCGTCACACTGCGTCTGCCTGGTTGTTTAGTTCATTCTCATGGTTTCCTAGTCCAACGTTCATCTGTCCGCTGCACTCGCTGTCTCGGTGGTTCTCGCATTTATAGGCACGTTTTGTCACTTACCCAGAGATCTCTGCTCCCTGATGGCTTTTTAGTCACCACGTTGTGATACACTGTACATCCAGCGTGGGACACTAGCTTTACAATATAACAGCAAGTTGATCCTCGGCTCCATTCTTCATTCGCCATTTCCGCTTTGGTTCACGTCGGCACTCGCTCTCCCCTCTCCGCTCCTCACCTCACTTCCTACTCCTTCTCTGTATCCTCCGATATGGTCGCCTCCATCGACACCTTGGACCTCACGGCGTCTAAAGCCGCGGACGCCACGCGCTCTGTCCTGGACGACGCCATGGATGCCAAGCACCATGCGCTCGCGTCGTCGATCGTACCGGTGCCGATCACGCTGATCCGCGCCGACCTCGCGGCGTTTCAAGACGACTGCTTCCGCCGCTTACTAACACGCTACAGCGGTGCCGATGTGATTGGTGGCTGGACCAGTGGCCCCGCGGCCAACGGCATCCACGTCCGCTACGGCAACGTCGCCGACCACACATGGCACACACTTTGTACGACCGGTACCATGCCGTTTAGCGTCGACAAGGCACTGCGTGTCTTGACCGACGAAACGCTCTTGCTTCGCTTTGACGAAATGAACAAGAGCATGCCGATTGTCGAAGCGCTGAGCGACGACACCAAGATCCGCGTGGTCTCATGCAAACCCGTGCTGTTTACCACGGCACGTGATTTTGTCGTCGCCACGACCGTGCGCCGCGACGCCAGCGGCCGCGTGCTCATTGCGACGCGGTCGGTCGAACATCCAGCCGGTAGTCGCACAGGTTTTGTGCGGGCGCTGTCGCATATTTCCGGGTACGTCGTGACGCCCGACGCCAAGGATCCAAACGTCTGCGAGCTGTCGATGATCGCCCATATGGATCTCGGTGGGAATTTGCCGGCCAAGGTCATCAAGTACTTGGGGCTCTCAGCGCCCATTAAAATGGTCGAGAAATTCCGACAGGTTGCAAGTGCAGCATACGTATAGAAGACACCGAGACAACTACAGTAGTAATATCCATGAGACGAAAATCAAAATTTTCACGAAGGCGTGGTGCATGCGTGGTAAGACCCCAAACGTAAAGTAGAAATTGAGTTTATTATCGAAAGGTAGCGAGTCGAACGCCAACCCTTTGGCTGCCTATGATTTAGCTAGTGGTTAGCCGCCCCGACGACGACCTCACGGATTTTCTCGACCAATTTGATCGGAGCCGAGAGGCCTAAGTACCTCACGACGAACGCTGGCATGTTGCCACCAAGGTCCATGTGGGCAACTAGTGCCAATTCACAGACGTTGGGGTCTTTGGCATCGGGTGTCAATACATAGCCCGAGATAAACGACAACGCCCGCACAAAGCCATCACGATGACTCGCCGCAAGGTGGTCGACCGACCGCGTCGCAATCACAATGCGACCACTGCTACGCTCGCGACGCACCGTGGTCGTGACGCAGAAATCGCGTGGCGACGTAATTAGCACGGGCTTGCACGAGACCAACCGCACGTCGGTCGCGTCGCTGAGCTTTTCGAGGACGTCAATGGTCTGGGTATTGTCGTCAAACATGGGGACTCGCGCTGGATCGACCAGCACGCGTGCTGCGTTTTCGGCGCTGACGTTGAGCCTGCCAGTCGTCAGCAGTGTGCGCCACGTCGTGTTATTGACACGGCCATGGACGACCTGGATGCCGTTGGCATGCGGTCCTTTGGTGTAGCCATCGACGAGGTCGCTACCGGCGATGCGGGTCAAGAGGCGGTCGATACAGTCGTCTTCGTAGATACGCAGGTGGGAGCGGACCATGGCCATGGGGAACGGCACAGACTGGTGGTGGATCATGTGGTGGACGGCCTTGGTGTTGCTGTCATCGGCGTGTGGTACGTGGAGCATGTGGGCGTGTCCGTCGTCCACCATCGTGATGTCTGCGTCGTTGGAGAGAACCATGATTGGAGAGACTGGGATTTTTGGAACGTGGATGGTGGGAGAACGTTGAAAAGTGAGGTCAATGGAGCTCAAGCGACACGCCTTAGCAAGGCGACTTGAAGTGGAGGAACGTAGGGGATGCGACACAGACAAACATTGACTGATGATGACGACGCCCGTGCGCGTCCCACGTCGCACAATCCGACAGGTGATCAACTTCGACGACCATCACTCTCGTGATGTCGCCCAGAATTGACTAGGTCGACAAAAACGTTGACGCCCTCCCGGGTTCATACAGTCGGGTTTATGAAGTCGGTAGAGTTAGTCAGGTCGCTTCGTCCTTTGAGGAAATATATGTAGCTAACGTAACGTTATCCGTGATCTTCTCGGTGACGAAAGATCCGTGTCCTTTCTTTTTGCCAATTTTTTCCTACAGCGCGGTCTGCCACTTGGGCCGCAAGTGGTCGTTGACCGACCGCACGAGGGTCGCGTGGGCGTGGACCGTATTGCCACGGCCGCCGTGCATGTTCTCGTCCAGTGTAAAGCACATGAGCAGCACATTGATGGTCGTTTCATAAATCTATGGGAGAGACAGACGCATTAGAAAACGAGACTGACACATGTCGCAGAATTTCACACACCGTCATAAAGGCGTGGGCAGCGCCGTACGAAAAGAACGCAATGGCAACAAGCGGCAGTACCGGCGATGAGACGCTATCGACGAGGAACCACCCGATAAAGCACGTCGTGAAGCACACAATCAGCTTGCCCAGCAGTACGGACGCATGGCCAATCTGCCCCAGCGCCCCCACGCGCAGCAAGTTGGACGAGATCAAAGTATGCGCGAGCTGTCATCATACAGATAAAGGTTAAGAGACCACTTCCTATCAACAAGGCTTGGGGGTACGCAGCCTACCTTGGCCGACGGATAGAAGTTGGTGCCCTGGATAGACGTGATGTAGCACGCTTCTTTCGAGACAAACTTGAGGCAGTAGTTGAAGCACGAGATACAGCACTACAATCCAAGCATCAATTAGTCGACCTCATCCAGAGAAAGAGAGGAGAGAGGTCAACAAACGTACACAGCAGCAGCGCGCGAGCATGGTCGTGACGACATTGCTGTCGTACTCGTTCTTGTCTTCGAGGTACGCGAAGAACGATCGGACATAACTGATCGGCGCCACGACCGCCGAGCTCAAGGCGAGTGTCCCCAAGTGGAACCGAAAGGTCGAGCGGAACGCGTACGAGACAGGGCTGCGATTGCCGCCGCTCTGGAGAAGCTTGAGACCCGTAACTTTGTCATCGGGTGCAAAGTACCACATCGCAGTCGCGGTCGCAGTAATCATTTCGCCAACTGCGAGGATCCAGTTAGCCGTCCAGTAGACGCCCCACACGTGCAAAAAGAAAAACCACCGCAAGTCATAGTTGATCTCAAACGACTCGGTCTCGATCTGGATCGTCGACGGCGATGAGGCCGCGACGGTCGCGACACGCACCGTTGTCTCACCGGCACCAAAGATGCAAATGGTCACGAGGATGGCCCACCAAAACAGGAGCAAGAGCATAATGTACGACAGAAACGGGACAATCAGCAGCCGCCGCAACTGGTGGAGCGCTTTCGAGGCGTGCGTGATAAACGTGCCGGCGAGGAGGAGGCGCGGAAGCATGTTGATCGCCAGCAGACAAAACAGCACGGCGCTGCAGCAGAGGATCACGGCCGTGATCTGGATCGAGCTCTTTACGGCCGGGTCGTTCGGGAACGACAGCGGATCGGCCGAGGCCTGGAGCAATCGATAGCTGGCATACACCAAGATGGCTTCGATTCCAACGGTCGATAGAAACACGGTAAAGCAACCGCAGAACCGAAGAAACACGAGGTACAGCGACGCTGTGCCCAACGCAATGCTGCACGTGATGAGCATCGACATCCAACACTACACCAATACATACATAATACCCGTCAGTCTCGATAAACGTATCACTCCATAGAGATGAGTCGTACATCGCCGAGCGCGCCGACAAAGCGGCCGACGGTATCTTGTAGCTGCGAGATCATGATGCTTTCCGTCGCGACTGTTTTGTATCATGAAAAGAGTACAGTGAGCATGGGATGTAGGTTACGCATACGACGGAGACGCACCGTTGGCCGGCGCACAGACGTAGGTCCACACGTGGGTTGCATACGTTTTAAACCTGACAGTCTCGAGCACGCGCGAATTGTTGCCATCAAGTTTGCCCGTGGCCAGCGGCAAATCCACACGGATTTCGTCGCCGTCGCGGGTCGGACACGCATCGACGCAAAACCCAAAGTCTGGGTTTGCGCGAAAGTCGGGAAAGTACACAAACTGCTTCGAGCCGCACGAATGGCCTTGGAAATCGACGCCGTCCTTGATGTACTTGGCAAAATCGGCATTACTCTCGCGCGTAAACGCATAGGTCGCTAGCACGAGCATACCGAGCCAGTATGCGGCAAACAAAATCAAGGCCCAGAGATCAGTGCACGCGCGCTTGGCTTTGGGGCCGCGAAAGTTGCGGCGCAAGGCGTCGGCCGAGCCGGTGCTGGGGGAGATGGCCGACGACGTTAGGCCGCCGCTGCCCACAGTGTTGCGCATGAGCGGTTCGCGCTCGTCGAGGTTGTCGTGTTCCTCGTCGCTGAGTGTGTGCGCGCCGAGGCCACTGGGGTGCGTGGGGAACCCGCTCGGTCCGAGGGCAGTGGATTCGCCGTCGTCGTCGCTCTCATCACTCTCGTCGACGCGCATGGCCGAGTGGTGCACGGTCGGTGGGGCCGGATGGTGGTAGTCGCCGCCGCGGTTTGGCGGCTGCGAATGCTGCGTCGGTGGACTCGTGACGCCGGCGCCACGGCTGCCCAGGGAGGACGAGGACGCCGAGTTGGAGCGAGCACTGCCCGTCATGCTGTGGTGGAGTGGAGGAGGGAAGAAGAGTTTTGAGAGACGACGTGGCGAGGGGAATGCGGCTCAATAGGACACAGTAGTATCACAACGCAGACTTGCTTCGCTCTATCTCAAGCGGTGGATTCTGTTTTTTCTGCCCAAAGCGATGGGATGTATCTATGATGATCCTTCGATCCACGGCGTGGTTCCATGAACGTGATGGCGTGCGACCGTCGGATCTCTCTTCGAAAGTGGACGAGTGTACAGTACGAGACACAATTAATAACGAAGCGCGCCATGTTGTCCAGCACTTCAACGTCGCGACAGCGTACCAAAACAAGGTGAGACTGTGTACCTGGAATCAAATAGAGGTGGGCATGGAGTTGGATGGAGATCATAATGCGGCAACGTTATGAGAGCGTACGACGAGCGGCCTCCGAAACACTACGTACGATAGGGTAGATCAATGCGTCCTATGATATTTCCAGCGTCTATTTACTTGCCTTTCTTGGCTTTTCTAGCCTTCGGCGCTGCTTTCGCTTTGCCAGCGCCATTGACTTTAAGCTTTTTAGGTTTTGGGACAGGCGATGCGGCGTCCTCGTGCATGCTATCGTCGCAACTTTGGGTCTCGTCGGCCGACACCTTGCGTTTCTTGACACTCAGTTTCTTGACGGCTTCACGAATGTGTTCGTCGTCTTCGTTCTCGTCGTCTTCGTCGTGCGGGTAAAACTCGGCCATGTCATCTTCGACGTCGCTGCCGTCGTCGTCTGCAACCTCGTCGTCGTCCTCCTCGTCCTCGTCGTCATCACTGTCGTTGTCGTCCCCATCGCGACTCTTCTGCTTGTGTGGTGACTTGCCGTCTTCGTCGTCTTCCAAATCCGAATAGATCAGCTGCTGGTTCTCAAACTCGAATGCATTCGCATCAAAGGTGCCATCGTCGGCGCCGTCACCATCGCGTCGCGTAAACGACACGTGCTCTTTCAGGCGCTGAAATTTCTTGCCGCTTACATGCTTTTCGACTTCCGTGGGAATGCGGTTCAAAATCGTATTCGTGACGTTGCAGAAGAGACTCTTAGGCTTCCGTCGGTGTTCCACAATATACGGTTCGTACTTGGAGTAGTCGTAGCAGTACCATTCCTTGGCTTTCACAAACTTTTTGCCTTTCAAGTGCGTCTCGATGGCGTTTTTCTGCGGCAGCATCTCGTGATGTGTGAGATCGCAGCGAACGCGCACGCGCTTTTGTTCACCGTCGCCCGTCTCCACGAGTTGCAGGTACTCATGCTGGTCCAACAGCGCTTTCACCTCTGCGTCCAGTTGCGCCATAGTGATTAGTGCTCTTGGTAATTCCTCACGCGGCGTCGGCGTCCTGCTTCTCCGTCGAGGCGTCCTCGTCAATATGTGTGCAGTTGGCTTCAGCCAACCAACAAATCACTCCCAAGTTCGAGGTTTTAGTTTCAGAAACTGCAACTGGAACTCCAGTCACGCATTTGACCAGGAACAACCATCATTCTTTTGTGTTACATTTATAGCCAATCACATTCATTTTTGGATGCTATTTATAGCCAATCATATCAATCCAGTTTGAATGCCCGCGGCAAAAGGTCGCGTCACAGGAAAAAAAGGAAACCGGCGCCGGAGTATTGGATAATGGAGATGATGAATCGCCTTCGCTGGTCGTTTCGCAACACGAGATCGTCTGTCGGTTTCGACTGTTGATGAAGGCGACGGGTCCGTCTTTTAAGGTAGTGGAGCCGTGGCCCGGGCTGTATTTGCAACCTCGCGACGCCAACGGTCCCCACACCAAACGACTGTGTCTTTTGGCGGCATCGCGACCGGCACACGGTGGTTCGCGGCATCAACACCTCTCAGCGTCGCGCGTGGCATCGATTCTTACAGTGAAATCGGGACCCGCGCACAGGGGAGCTCTGTAAGCATTAGCAGCGCTCGCGTTTTCGTCTCGGCCGACATGGCGCCATCGGCCAGAGGAGGCGGCCCCGAGGCGCCACCTTCACCTCCAGCAGCAGCAGCGGCCGAAGGCGCGGCGCCGCGACTCGCCTATATTAGTGACCCCGGTAAAAACCTCGAGCTGATCACGGCGCATCGGTATGCTGAGAACGTGATCGTGACGTCCAAATACACGGTGATCAAGTACGTCGACAGTGTCGTAGGAAGTGCGAGCGGAGCCTGGGCATTGTACTGATACTGTGTTGTTATTCCACGCGCTAGCTTTTTCCCCAAGTCAATCTTTGAGTTTTTCCGAGTCGTTGCGAACGTCTACTTTTTGCTCATCTCGCTACTCCAGGTACGACGAGGCGATGGAGTGTGCATGGAACCATACGGCTGATATTTTTGCTGACCATCTGTAGCTTGCGACGCCATGGTCGCCGACCAACAAGTTTACCACAGCGGGTCCACTCGTGTTTGTGCTGTTTGTGACGATGATCAAGCAAGGCAGCGAGGATTTGAAGCGCCACGCAGCCGATGAGAAGCAAAACAATCGCACCTGCACGGTTCGTGATTATATTTGTTTCTTTTGCGAGGGAGATTTTCCCACACAATCGACATGATGTGGCTGTAGATTGTGAATGAGCAAGGACAGATCGAAACGGTGACGTGGAAAAGCTTGAAAGTTGGCCAAGTCCTTCTGGTCCGTAATCAAGACGAGCTCCCCGCCGATGTCATTATCTTGGCCACGTCCGAGGAAGAAGGTCGGTGCTTTATCGAGACAAGCAATCTCGATGGTGAAACCAATCTTAAGAGACGCACGGCGGTCAAGCAGAGCGCGCAGTGCGTTGGCTACAGGGCGTTGAATGCGGTACGTTTTGGTTGAATTGCTGGTCCTCACGCCAAGGTTTAAACGCATGCTATGGGATATCTATTCACAGGAACCGATCGAGGAGAATGCCGTGTGTGTCGGCATAACGAAAATCCGAGGTCGCCTGGAGTATGAACAACCAAACAACCAGTTGTACAACTTTACTGGCCGCATGATGCTCGATACCGACGGCTCGACGACGCCACTGGGTCCAGAAAATATCATGCTTCGAGGCTGTGGACTCCGTAGTTGCGCGTTCATCGTGGGTTTTGTGATTTTTACCGGCGCGGAAACAAAACTACTACAGAACTCGCGGTCGGCTCCGTCCAAGCAGAGCAAGCTGTACCAGACGGCGAACCGGTGCATGCTGCTGATCTTCACGACAATGTTCTCATTGTGTCTGATCAGTGCAATCGTCGCAGCGAGTTGGAGCAAGACCAACAGCGAGCGCGTGTGGTATCTTCCGTTTGTCGAGACCAACGGCGTCGGCGACTTCATTGTCAATTTCTTCACCTTCCTTATTCTGTACAACAACCTCGTACCGATCTCGTTATATGTCTCGCTGGACATTATCAAGGTCATTCAAGCGCGAAACATCACACTGGACGATGAGATGATGGACGATGGCTTTCGCGCTATCTCGCGGACGTCCGATCTCAACGAAGAACTCGGTCAGATCGAGTACGTGTTCAGCGACAAGACTGGAACGCTGACGCGAAACATCATGGAGTTTCGGAAATGCTCGATTGGTGGCGTGGCATATGGCTACGGAACGACGGAGATTGGTCGCGCAGTGGCCGCGATGCAGTCGCACGGCGTAGAAGAAACGGATGGAGTGGCTCCGACGCAAGGATTGAAGAACTTGCCGACTACCGCTGGTGATCCTGTAGCTGCCCAAGTCCATCGAGACCCCAGTATCAACTTTGACGACCCAAGGCTGCTCCAGCATCTCGCCGGTGACGGGAAGCAATCAAGCATGATTCGTGAATTTCTCACGTTGCTCTCAATTTGCCACACCGTCATCCCCGAAGTCGATCGAAAGACCGGCGTCGTGGCCTACCGTGCATCTTCTCCCGATGAGGAAGCGCTTGTGAAGGCGGCAAAATGTCTTGGTTACAATTTCACCGAGCCTGCACCGATCACCAAAGTGGAAATATCGACAAAGAACACCGCCACGGGGAAGATTGAATCGCCGCCCGTCACCAAGTCGTACACGGTGCTCAACATCAACGAGTTCAACTCTTCAAGGAAGCGCATGTCGATCGTGTTTGTGAATGAGAAAGGCGAGTACGTGGTCTACTGCAAAGGCGCCGATAACATGATGCTGCCTCGTTCGAAACCTGACGCTTTCACAGGCGCCGTGAACGAACACCTCAAGACGTTTGCGGGCGAAGGCCTTCGTACACTCGTGCTTGGTCGCCGGATTCTAACTGCGGAGGAGTATGCCGCGTACAATTCGCAGTATCTGGATGCCGCGACCTCTTTGCAGAATCGAGAAGAGAAGCTCGACGATGCCGCGGAATCCATCGAGAAAGACATGGATCTGGTCGGCGTGACCGCCATTGAAGACAAGCTACAAGAGGGTGTCCCGCAAGCCATTTACGACCTAGCGAAGGCGGGCATCAAGATCTGGGTGCTCACAGGCGATCGTGAAGAGACTGCGATCAACATTGGCCATGCATGTCGACTCATCAACGACAAGATGAAGCTGGTCTACATCAACCAGGAACACATGGATGACTTGGAGCGACAGATTGACGAGCTTCACGGGTCCGCTGGTACCCAGCGGCTCATCAAGGAGAAGCGCGTCGCCGAAGAACTCGCGATGGTTTGCGACGGGAAAGCGCTCGTACACATCTTTCCGTCGAAAGACGCCATCGCACAAATGCCGCCCGAAGCTGCCGCCCGACGTCGTGTGCTGGCCGCGAAATTGCTGGACGTGGCAAGTGTGTGCAAGGCGCTGATCGCGTGTCGTGTGAGCCCGTCGCAGAAGGCCGATATCGTCAACCTCGTGCGCAAGGGATGCCCTTCGAAACCAATCACGCTTGCGATTGGGGATGGTGCCAACGATGTGAGCATGATCCAGACAGCCCACGTTGGGGTCGGTATTTGTGGAAAAGAAGGTGTCCAGGCCGTGAATGCCAGTGACTACGCCATTGCCCAGTTTCGCTTCTTAAAGCGTCTGGTGTTGGTGCATGGCCGCTCCAACTACAAGCGCATCTGCAAGGTCATTCGGTACTCATTCTACAAGAACATTGCGCTCGTCATCAGCTTGTTCTTGTTCAACTTTTACAACGGCCAATCCGGCGCACCACTGTTTGAGAGTTTTGTCATGGCCGGCTGGAACTTCTTTTTGGCGACACCGATTATCGTGATTGGTGTATACGATCAGGACATCCCCGATGAAGTCATGCTTCGCTTCCCCAAGCTCTACTGTTCCGGCCAGCAAGACAGCGACTTGAACCTCAAGATGTTTGCGCAGACCATTGTGACCTCGGTACTCCATGCGCTTATTTGCTTTTGGGTGTGCTTCCTGTGCTACAACAAGACCTTCGGTCTCTACGTCGGCGGTACGATCTTTTACACGGCGCTACTGACGACCATGAAGCTCAAAGTGATCACGTTGACGTTGAGCTGGAACAAGTACCACGTGGGATTGCTGGCCTTTAGTATGGCGCTCTACTTTTTCTTCCTCGCCGTGTATCCCCACATGACTTTCCTGGGGTACGACATGTATGGCGTCCCGGCCATGATGTACAACGAGCCGCTCTACTGGAACATGTTTTTCATGACGCCGATCGCTGCGTTATTGACCGACTTCACCCTCACGACGGTCCAGCAACAACTTTTCCCATCGTGCGAAGACATTTTGCGCGAAAAGTACGCGGCGCGACCGACTGGGAAGCCCGGCGCGAGTCCCGACATGATTTTGCCCGATCTTACCCGCCAGACAACGAGTATGCCTCGACCGCTGGGGGACATTGTCCTCCCTGAGCAGTCCATTGTCCAACCGATTCCCGGCCAGGAGAGTGCGGTCAGCCTCGAACAAAGTACGTAACACGTAACTTACGTGCAGCAGCGCTTTCAATTCCATTTTCTGATGATGACTGACGCTGGATGATGATCTCCACGTAGACAATGGTTTTGCCTTCAACGGCGCGAACAACGAAGGCATGTGCACAAACGAGACTGTCACCATGCGCGTCCTCAGCATGAACGCGATAACCCGCGTCGAGACCCATACCGAGCCGACGCTCCAGTCATAGGGCTCCGACATGCACTCGCCGATACACCCATGACGAATGCATTACCCTTCTCTCTACTAACCCCACCACCGCCGAACATATGATTGCATCTCTGCCTTGTACTAGTATTCGCCAACGCCATTTGTTTATGTTATACTGCACCAGAGTCATCTCCTCCACAAAGTCCTGCTCTACCTAGGCGAACAACCGCTCGTCGTCGACGGCCGGCGCGGGCGGCGCCGAGCGCGTGACTTGCACAATGTAGGGCGTCTGGCGGTGTGGCTGGTGGGCCGGCTTGCCTTTAAGCCCCATGCGTTCAAAGAGCATCTTGTCTTCGTCAAACGCAGGGTTCTGGGTCGTCAGCAGTTTGTCGCCATTGAAAATCGAGTTGGCGCCGGCCATAAACAGGAGCCCTTGCTCGGCATCGGTAAACGACAACCGCCCGGCGCTCAGGCGGACCATGGTCTTAGGCATGAGGATGCGCGCGGTCGCGATCGCGCGCGCCATGTCCATAGCCGTAATCGGCGTGAGGTCCTCCTCGCCCAATGGCGTCCCGGCCACCGACACGAGCGCATTCACTGGCACCGACTCGGGATGCTGCTCCATGGTCGCGAGCGTATGGAGCAACGCAACGCGGTCGTGCTCTTGCTCGCCGACACCCAAGATGCCACCACAGCACACTTTGATCCCGGCCTTGCGGACATTGTCAATGGTCTTCAGTCGGTCGTCGTACGTGCGCGTCGTAATGATCTTGGCATAGTGCTCGCGGCTCGTGTCCAAGTTGTGGTTGTACGCCGTGAGTCCGGCGTCCTTGAGCTGCACGGTCTGGTCTTCGGTCAGCATCCCCAGCGTGCAGCACACTTCCATGTCCATGGCATTGACTTCTTGCACCATGGTCAGAATGTGCTTGAACGCGTTTTTCTTGCCGACTTCGCGCCACGCCGAGCCCATGCAAAAGCGCGTGCTGCCGGCGGCCTTGGCGCGGCGCGCCATTTCCAACACTTCGTCAACTTTTTTCGTAGGCTCGGGCTTGACAAAAGTCTTATGGTGAACCGACTGCGAACAGTACTTGCAGTCTTCGGTGCAGCCGCCAGTCTTGATCGACAGCAGCGTGCACTGCTGGACTTCGCGCGGATCAAAGTGCATGCGGTGCACAGTCGCGGCTTTGTAGACCAGCTCCAAAAGCGGCTGGTCGAAAATGGCTTTGACTTCGTCGTAGGTCCAGTCGGTGCGGAGGTCGCCCGAGATGCCGGGCACCGTGAGCGTTGCGCTCGCAGCATGCGAGGACTGGAGACGCGTTGTGGGGAGGCGCTGCAGCTGTGTGCGCGGCAATAACGACGACGCGAGGCGGCGGAAGAGCATGGCGTTCGGGAAGAGAGAGAGAGATGAAGAGCGAGGGGCGATGGAGGCTGGAAGGTGGCCGCCACAGTTTGAAAATGATCAGAGCCAAAGAAGAGATAGAAGCTGCACCACCCCAATTGCAGCAGATATTCAAAAGTAGCAATATGAAGTAGCACAAATATTATAAAATATATAATATTATAAACTATGAGAGGGTTTGGACGGCAGTGCAGTGACGTCACTTGAGGTTGTGAGAAGCTTTGAGTGGCAATGGATGACGCGCCGTGCCTTCATTGCACCGCCAGCCAATGGTCAGCGGGACATGGGCTCCGGATTGGCAGACGAACACAGACCCTGACGTCGTCGATGTTTGCGTGTGAAATGAAATACCTGTAGCTGTTGGTGGGTGAGAGCAAGTCGACTTGCTAGACGAATGACGAGTGACGAGTGACGAGTGGACGGACAACACGCAGATCTCAGGTCTCAGCAGTACCAGAGACGATGAAAAAGCCGTGGTGATTCGGTGCGCGCATTAGGGACTAAAGAAAACAGTAGGCGCTACTGTAATGTATTGCAGGTGCATAGAGGCAGAGAGGAGAAACACACGATTAGCCTGTGGCTGAGATCCGTAGATTCACCAAGAAAGATGGTCACACGCTGGGCAATATCGATATTGTCCAAAGTCGTAAATAATGACACATGACAGACTATTTTCGTCAATACTATTTTATAGAACGACGGTATTACGTCATCGATATTCAAATTCGGGACTTGTCCCGAAGATCGCGTTGTTCTTGTCGAAAGGTCACACACCTCGACGCCGATGATGAAGAGATAAGGGTCCATGGCCGTCATTTACACATGCCAGCTTTGTTTGTTGTTGGAACCGAGAGAAAGCCGAAACGGGGTGACGAAAATGATGGCGCCGGTGTTGGCGACAGTGGTGTTGGCGTTGGCGTTGGCGTTGGCGAAGCGCGACCGGTGATGGCCAATCACATCCTGGTTGGTCATTTGGTGAGTGTGCGTTGGCGCACAAGACCAACGACTAGTGTTGGACAAAACCAACAGTTTCGTGGGTGGCATTCTGCTAGCCCGCCACGACTGGCACACCGATCTCGACCGAATGGAGGTGTGGAGGTTCCATGGACTCCCCGACGGCACGGGCATCCTCTTTCGGCCGTGAGGGTCGGGACGCGCAGTGTATGGCGAGATGCTAGGGCACGGGTGGTCCACACCATTGTGATCCTCGCGAATGACTGTATGATACAGAGCGCGTGCAATCGTGTACACGACCTCTTGTAATTTCATCGCGTCCACGATGGAGGTACGCCATTTGATAGGAGCTATGTAATGGCTGGTGGACCCTATGGGTACAGTGTAGTTCGATAGAGAGACCATCTCGCCAATGGTGATTCACGCCACGCGGATGAGGAGAAACACAATTGGACCAATACCAGAAACCACGATTGTCCAAATACCGTGACTTGGCTAGTAGCTACCACCAGTCAGACCCGCCAAAGTCACTGTCACTATAATAGAGTTGGCCGCACCTTGGGACAATCACACAATCAAGGCAAGCCTCCTGCAAAGTGATCATTCTCGTGCGGGTTCTTTCTTCTTTGCGAATGTCTCTGGGTCTTTTTTTCGATGGGTACAGTCGCAACTTCAAGGTCCAGTATCGGGTGACGACGTGACACCACGCAGATATGGGTGCGTTTACTTTTTTTCGTATGGCCTGATGTCACGATGCATCAGCTCACCACCACAACAGGGACGTCCATCGTCTACTACAAAACTGCCGACAAAGAATGTTCTCAAGGCTCCATGAATCTTTGCGTACAGCAGTCGACTGCTCCCAATCTTCTGAAGAGAAGAGTTGCAGAACCCTGTCAGGATATACATGCTTCTGGAAGGACGCCACTTGAAATTGCGCACTTCCTGCAGAGAACAGCCGCATGGATTCGTCTGCCTATTGTATTGGCTCTCTGTCTCCAGTGCAGAGAAGACTCGTCAGCAAACTGGCGTTGAGCCGCAATCTCAGTCGCGGAATCTGTACTGTATCACTCTCGCTGCATGTCGTCGATTGAGCGAGCGGATGTCGTGAGACCAACCAAGAACTGTCCCACTTCAAACCGGAGCCCATACTTCCATCCTATTCCAGTAGATTAGTGATGATTTTGTTTGACTTACTCGAACATGTACTTTAATAAAATAGTGATGAAGCTCGCGTGTCCCACGTTGCAGGTGTATGTTCAGCCGGAAGGGGGAATGCCAGAGATAACGGCCGCCGCCTTCTCAGACCCGGTCGAGACCACAACCCAACATGGCCGAGACGCCGCTCAGTTCCGATATGGGCGACCGAGCGAATGACGCCTGCCTGGCGCTTAGCGTCGTCTCCAAAGCCTCCGAAGCGAAAACACCAATAGCGGAGACCATGCACCACGACGACGCGTGGCACGAGATCCACCACGCCCCCCCATTGCGGCGAGACGACGACGACGACGACGACCCCGAGGCTATCGGCGATGGGTCAAAAACAGCGGGTAGAAACAGCACAGCCGACGCTGACACCAGTGGCGTCAGCAACACCGATATCCAGATCGATACAGCCACAGGTACAGCCGCATCGTCTTCTATTGTCGAGACTCCGCCGCCACAGCCCATTGTGAACGTGACCGTTACTGGTACGCTGCCACGCACGCAGTCGTCGCCCTTGCTCGCGCTTGATCCGATGACCATGGGGATGCAGGCACCTGTCCGACGCACGAGTACGCACAGCGGCGACACTGGACGACCACCCGAGGACGCCGAGACCGCGCACCCGAGACCGGCGTTACCCAGCGACACTTCCTCGCTCGAGTCCCACGAGAGCGACCATGCCTCGTCATCCGTCGCGTCAGTCGCGCCGACGCCGACGCCTGGTGGTACTGCCAAAGCCTCCTCGTACAAGGTCCCTCGCCGCGATGCACCGCTGCGAATCTTCTTCCCAACCGAGGACCTCGCGATGCGGGCGATTCTGTCGCCGCCGACGTTGCGCAACGGCGCCGCGTCTACCACCACTACCACTACCACTACCAACACCAACGCACGTACACAGTCGGCGGCGCCGCTGCAGCAGCCAGCCGACTCCAAGCCGTCGTTGGCCGAGTCATTTCTTGAAACGACGTCGCGGCTTTTCTTTTTGCGTGGCGGGGCGCCAACCGCCACGCCGTCCACTGCGACACTCTCTACGAATGCACCCGCCAAGGAGACCATCGACAAGCTGGCGACACCGATGCGTGCGCGGCGACCGTCAGCCACGTCGGTGGCCTTGGAAGACGATCTCTCCAAGCTCCACCACACCGTCGTGGCTGCGAGCCCCAACCTCCCGCCGCCGCCATTTGCCAATATGTTTGCGTGCGAAAACTGCCACGACGACATTGGCTCGCTTCTCACGCAAGGCCGCCACCACTGTCGCAACTGCGGCGGCTCGTTCTGTGCCACGTGTTCGTCCAAGACCACGATCGTGCCGTTCCAACTGTATCAGGCCAAAGGCGAGCAGCGCGTGTGCGACGGCTGCTTTAACCGCATCCGCGAGTTCCACGCTCAGGCCCAGACCACCCAGCTCACGTGGAGCGGTCTCCCGCCCCCTTCTTCCGAAATCCTTGTCCGGGAATTTGATTTGCCGGCCCACGAAGTGCCGGTGACCATCTTTAATTGCTCGTACTTTGTGGACTTTGCGCCGTTCTACGGACACCTCGTGCTCACGCGCGCGCATGTGTGTTTTCGCGGCTACAAGAGCCACAAAATCAAGATTGCGTTTGCTGAGCTGCACGCATTGATCAAACCGGAATTCTACTATATCAATGCGCTTCAGCTCAACACCAAACACGGCCACGCCAAGCACTTTTTCGCCGAGTTCAATGGCCTCCGCGATTTGTGTTTTGTGCGCATCGACCAACTCGTGCGGGCGTTCCAAGACGCCAAGAAAAACGCGGTGGCGCAGGTGCCAAGTGCCGCGGTCCTCAAGCAACAAGCGATTGGACGAAGGCGGTCCTATAAATTTTTGGCCGCGGCGGCCTCTGGAAGCGGTGGAGATTTACAGCATACAGGCTCGCTGGACGTCGACGATGAGGACGAGGACGACGAGAGCGAATTGCGCAGCAGCGTCGCGTGCTCCGAAGACCGCGATCACGAGGATGAGGGAGCCATGTCCACAGGCAGCAGTGCGAGCGACGAGAGCGCCGCGCCGCTCGCCCCTGACCTCCCGCTCTCGAAAATGGCGCTTTTACTCGACTGTGAACTGCGCGCCGATCTCCAGCACGTGTTTGAATTGCTCTGGGGCAACGACCTCGGCCGTGCGTTCCTGCACGATCACATGCACAAGACCAATGACATTGAAATAGAGATTGAAGACTGGCAGCCCATCACGCCTGCCAACGAATCCGCAACCGCCACGGGTTTTGTGATCTCGAAAGAAGACGGGTACTCGCTCTTCCGGCATGTCCGCTCGCAGTATCCGCCCAAGACCAAGTTCCCAGGGCTCCCTGCGTACGCCGGCTGCTGTCGTCTCCAGCGCCTGCGCGTCGAAAAGGACAAGAATGGCACCCAATGGACGCGGTTTGTTGTCTCGGACCTGCTGCGCATGTCGGGCATTCCGTTTAGTGACTATTTCGAAATCGAGACGCGATGGGTGTTTACGCGCGATGGCACGCGCTATTGCCACGTCCAAGCCGGTCTCATTGTGAATTTCATCAAGTCGACGTGGTTCAAATCGCAGATTGAATCGTCGACGCGGTCCGAGTCGAAAGAAGGACTGGAGATGTGGACCACGAATGCTCTGGGTTTTTTGCAAGAGCATGCGGGCAAACCGCTGGCGGGGCCGTCGCCGGTTGCGGGAGATGGTAGTAGTTCGACTTCTCAGTCTGTGGAGAGCGAGACGTCGCGGCGGCTGTCGACGGTCTCAATCCCAAGCGAGCGAGCATCGAGTGGGAATGGGAAAATACCCATTTCGCCAGCGGAAGCTCTGCCGACGCCATTCATGAGTCCAGACCTGGGTCGGCTTTGGGCTTCGAGTACGCCCCAGTCTCTACTCCAGCTCCTGACGCTTGTGGTGTTGCTGTACTGTGTGATGGTGATACGCAATCAGCAGCTTCATCTGCAGAGGCTGACGGACACCACGGCGCTCCTGCTTACCAAGCTGAACCCTTCGGACCCCTCTGCTACTACGACTCACAGCGTGTGCGAACAGCAAATAGTCGATGGCGCCGCCGCTGCGCTCCAGTCCTTTTTCCTGTCGCAACATTAGACCGTACAAAAACACTCGAAAGCTATCAAATTGTATTTAATAGAGGTACCCACCACTACCAGTCTTACTACGTAGTATTACAGCAAGGTTCCCCCGGGCGGACGCTCCATGAACGTGAGGATACGCCAGTCCACGTCCTTGGACGTAGTCACCAGCGACTCGAACCGCCAGAGCGCGGCCGTGTCGCGCGTCACCTGTTGCGGCCCTGACTCACTCTCAAACGTCTCGGTCGTCACGGTCTCGGTGGTCTCGGTCACCACGTCCACGCGCAGTCGCTCGACCAGGGTCTCATAGTCGCTCTCCTCAATCACCATACTATCGATATCCGTGGCACCCTGGAGTTGAATGGATGTTGGTGGGGACTGCGTCGGATGCTGAACCATGGCCTCGAGCTGAAAACGCGCTTTGATCATGTCGTGGGTCGACCGCACGTCGTCGAGTTCTTGCTGCTTGATCTCGGCGAGCGACAGCCTTTCCCACGTCACCCCGGCCAAGTGCACGGCCTTGATGTCCAAAGCATTCATTTCCATGGTTCGGAGCGTGCCTTTCATGCCTTTGAGGCCTTGGAAAAACATATCGAAGCACATGGGCGACATGATCTGCTGGAGCGTTGTGGTCGCCGGCGACGCGGCGATCTCACCAAACGCATAGTTGGCCACCTCTTGCGAAAACATGGTGTGAAGACCGAGGTCCACGGCGTGCTGCGCGCCGTTGAGGAACTCGACCGCGTCAATCTCTGTGTGGGTTGGCAATTGGAGCCGGGCAAACAGCAAGTACCGCGATACGAGGTTCATCGATGGTGGAAACACATTGTGCTGTTGGTAGTGTTCAAAGAGTGGCAAGCGATCGCGCACGCGCGCCGCAAAGGCCGAGATACCAGCAAAACCATCAAACACAGAGGGTGTGGGTGGTGGGGACGACGACGAGAAGCCACGAGAAGCCAAGAGCTACAGAATGGAATGGGTCAGTCGCGAGTTTGATTGGGTAGAGCGATCACAACGAGATGGGAGCGATGCGTATGAATGCGTAGAGGGAACAGAGAGATGGAGAGCGTACCTGGGTCGGTGCGGGGACGACATAGCGTGCGCAGGAGCGCAGTGCGTGCATGCGCCGCTGGAGCATGGCGCTGTGGATCATCATCGTGGAATGTGGGGACTGTGGGTCATCGTAGAAGCGCACTACCGTTAAGTTCGTTTCGGCTCATTAGGTTCGATCCAGGGCCAGCAATCTGCGACGAGTGTGTCACATGTCGCAGATTGGGCCTCACACAGAACATGCAATTGATAATACCACGGACACGAAGCAGAAGAAGTTGTGACGTCGCTGTAAATCCCGTTTGAGACCTATTGTGTAACGAATGCATACCTGAGACTTTCCGCTCGCGATGCACGGCGTCGAACATTGTTGACGGGATCGCCTATTGCTGGGACGGGTCCTTTGATGTGGAGTGGATTGGCTCCCTATACTTGACTGAAAAACAACCGGGCATCCCAACCGCGAAGAGAACGCAGTTATCCACCGGTAGTTGCTGCGACCGACGCACGCCATGACGTACGTCCATTCTTTTTCGGTGGAACTGTTGCTACTGACTGGAAACATGGAAGACATTTATAGATTTTTACTCATGAATCTGCTCGGTCATGCGTTGACCGATAAGAGTGAATTGATCCTCTAACTGCACTATGATTTCACAGAGCTCAATGTGCCGGGGAAAGGCTGCTCACTAGTAGCTACCGTATGGGGCAGCGCAGTAGCACTCAAACTATGTCCGTGGTTTGTGGGCTCCGAAAAGAAAAACGGATCCATCGGGCTGACATTTATGCACCGGCGATGCTGCATGTGGGGGTCTAGATGAACATAAAACAGGCATGAACTGAAGTATCAAAGTGTCATATATTGCGGCAATGGTTTAATCATCTTTCACAACCGAGTAGTATGGAATGGATGTCCGTCTCCAGCGGAGACGAAGAATCCCTCCAATCCTTCACACTGTCCGTACAGTGCGAGCGCGTTTACTGGCGGAACGTGGTTGCGGGACCAGGTTGGCATCCGAAGACGCCCGTCTTGGCGATCTTGGCGCAGTGCGATCCCGACGGCAGACCGGGCTGCGGCCCTGGGCAGTTGCCCGTGCTGCGCTGCTGCACACACGCGGGCTCGCGCACACAGAAGATGGTCGGTACGTACTCGATGCTCATCGGTGACAAGCCGTTCGGACACACGCCACTCGGCGTTGCCGTCACCGGAGCAGGAACAGTAGTTGGGGCCGGGGCGGGAGCTGGGACCGGAGCCGGAGCAGGAACAGGAGTTGGGACCGGGGCAGGAGTTGGGGCTGGGACAGGAGCAGGAACCGGAGCTGGCGCTGGCACGGGAGCCGCAGAAGGACCTGGCGCTGGGCCAGCGACACGGTTCATCTTGCACCCGAAGACTCCTGAGGCCACGAGACCGCACGACGAGCCGTATGGGAGACCGTTCTGCGGACCCGGACACGTGCCGTTGCTGATAGTGGCGATACAGATCGGCCCGGTGGACAAGCAATAGATGCCTTGCGCATGTTCGACGCTCATTTGGTACTGGCCCCGGAGGCACTGCTTGCCGTCCGTCGACGTCGGCGTCGGTGTTGCCTGCGCCGGCCCAGGCGCAGGGGTGGGTGCTTTGGTGGTCGCAACGGGGGCGGGCGTATCCACAATGTCTTGGGGCACAAATGCTGGCACGTCGGCGGCTGGTTTCGTGCCGGCCTTGCACCCAAAGACTCCGGACGCCACGCGACCACAGTACGAGCCTTTCGGGAGGCCGGCCTGGGGACCAGGACACTGGCCGAGCTCGTTGTTGGCAATACAGATGGAACGCTGGGTGAGACAGAACACGCCTACCGCGTTCTCGACGCTCATTTCGAAACTCCCAGCAGCACAGCGCGGAATGATGCTAGTCGCAGGAGCAGGAGCGGGAGCAAGAGCCGGGGCCGGAGCCGGGGCCGGAGCCGGGGCCGGACCAGGGGCGGGAGCAGGAGCAGGAGCCTTAACAGGGGCGGGAGCCGGGGCTGGAACTGGAGCCGCCGCAGGCGACGGCGCAACGGGTGAACCTCCATTGAAACCCATATTGGCCACGCACCCAAACACGCCGGACGCGACTTTGTCGCAGCTAGAGCCGTTAGGTAAACCCAGCTGGGCACCTGGACAGGTGCCTTTGTTGCTGATGACCCCCGTACAGATCGGACCGTTTGCGACGCAGAAGACGCCTGGCATGCGTTCGATGCTCACTTGGTACTCAGGCGCGCACCCCGCGGCCACTGCTGGAGCAGGAGCCACTGCTGGAGCAGGCGCCACAGCTGGAGCAGGAGCCACTGCTGGAGCAGGAGCTGGGACCGAGGCCGGCGCTGGAGCCACTACAGGAGCCGGAACAGGCGCGTTCGCATCCACAGACGCCGGGGAAAAGATCGGTCCGGCGGCGGGTGAAGGCGGCGTCTTGATGACCTTGCAGCCCAACACACCCGAGGCGACGGTGTCGCATTCCGATCCGTACGGAAGTCCATCCTGTGCGAGCGGGCAGGTGCCGTTGGTATTGGCGATGCAGATTTTGGGGCCGGTGACGCAGAAAACACCTTTAGTACCTTCGACACTCATCTCGTACTGGCCGTCGGTGCACGGCGCGTATGCGTGGACTGACGAGGTCGCAAGCAATAGAGCGAGGAGAACCGCGCGGAACATGACGAATTGAGGACCTGTGCACGCGCTGGAAGATTGGGGAGTGAGGTGCTAAGAGTGAAAAGCAGCGGTGGAGGAAGTTGGCGTTAAGAAACCAACGAGAGCGTGTCCGTTTTCAAGAAGCATGGCGTGCTTCGGGCAGGCTGTGCCATTGGCGACTCCTCATGGTAAACCGTTATTATGGCGAGGGCCCAAGCCTCCTTGGCACACCACGTTAGATCGCGCAGGTTTCGGACCGAGGAGGAGACACTGTGGAGAGACAAGAATAAGTCTGCGGGATTAGTCTCCAGTATCTAGGCAAGGCAAGTCGACGCAAATATCCGTTGGTATAGATGGATACCTGCCGCCTCCGAACCTGAGTGAATGTTCTTTGGCCAAAAGTCGCATGACCACAACGGACAGAAACAGCAGTGTCCGTTTCATGATCACACAGTCGCACGTCGACTCAAGGGTACATCATGTTATCAGCATCTGTATGGCCCAGTGGCTCCACTCTCCACACCGCAGTGACGCAAGGAAGATCTTTTCCCTAGTCACTAACTACTGGAAAATCCTCACTGCCAGAACGGATTCACCTGACTGGCAGTTTGACGCCTAGGGTAGGGCACGGACAGTCGTCAAAATGACCGAAACTTGTTTGTGAATCTCGAAACGACTATTTACATGGCGCCAAATCTGTTTTAGAAGTTCAAGAATAACGACTCACCAACACGGAGGATCGCTCGTGGATTCTGATCATCAATAGCTATCCACCAGGGTACAGGTGCTCTCTTGAAATTCCAACTGCTGTAACTCCATCGAACACCATGGCCGTAGTAAACACCTCGTCTAACCGCCCACCACCCACCAATCGGAAGTAGACTTACTGCAAGCAATGTGTGAGCGGAGATACTAAGCAATAGATAGTTGGATCTTCACAATACTATGCACGTCCTGTTCTGTAGTGCTGCGACTCGCCACAAGGAGGTTAAGTGTGAACCTTTTGTTCACGATGTTGAGGTGAGATATGAGATATACATAGGCTACCGGTATTACCACAGTACAGTCTAAGCTACCGGTATGAGTGCGGTATGTATCCATCAGGATCAACTGTGATTCAGATCTTCCATCATTCACAGTCGCATGGCCGATCTCATGACAAGAAAAGAAAGACCCAGGCTTTTGATCGCACATCGCAGTCATCTCTTCTGAACTACTGATATCGATTCAAAGCGTTTGGAATGTGGTCAGAGATGACCATGAGACAGCGCTGTTGCGTCATGCGATCCGCGACTCAGTCAATCAATACCGGGGTTGTGTCACGCTCCACATCGCATTCTCCATCACCCACATCGCACGTAAACAGCCAGTTACGCAACCCGAAAGAGGCAGCACCGCGTGCTCCGGACGTGTTGCAGATCCGACCTAGAAACACACCGTCCATCAACCATCTCATTCTCCAACGAGCCAGCTCCAGCATAGCTTACCTGACAGCCCCACCTCCGATCCACTCCACTTCGCTACCCTACCAATCATGTTCCGGCCACTGATCTTTGCGTTTGCGCTGGCGCTTGGTGCGACCAGCGCCTATGCTCCGTGCCCCAAGGGCCAAAGCGAAATGAGCGTCGAAAACGTGCCCGGCATCTTTTGCGTCGCAGGCTCGCCTGTTTGCATTGCCAACATCCGCGACGGCGCGTGTCCGGCGGCCCAAGAAGGACTGCCGTACGGATCGTCGTGCGGCCAAGTCGCCACGGGCGTGTACGGCTGCAAAAAGCTAGATGCCAACTCCGTCAAGACGTCTACGCCGGGGTTGGCGCCGGTCCTGACGACCACGGGTGGTAGCAGTACACCGATAGCCGGCCCAACCACAACGCCAGTGCCGACGTCATCGCCGGTGAGCATGGCAACCGACGGCTCGCAGTGTACGCGCACCCAGTACGAAATGAGTGTCGAAGGCGTGGGCGGAAAGTTCTGCTTGAGCAACGGTCCGATCTGCATGGCCGACCGCGGCACAGGCGCGTGTCCGGGGCCGCAGTTTGGTCTACCCAACGGATCGCAGTGTGGAGTCGTCGCATCAGGTGTCTACGGCTGCAAGCTTACCACAGGATCCAGTCCAGCAGCCGTACCAGCCGCTCCGTCAGCTGGTGCCAGTGCAGTGACACCTGCGCCCATTCCAGCGGTGGCAACGCCGGCGCCTGCCACCGGTACAAGTGCTAGTACTGCCACCGCCACAGCAACCACTCCAGTACCTGCGACCTCCTCCTCGTCTGTGCCCGCGTCCACGAACGGCGCGCAGTGCAAGAACGGCGAATACCAAATGAGTGTCGAGGGCGTGAACGGCGTCTTCTGCCTCAACAAAGGACCGATCTGCATGGGCGACGTCAAAACAGGCACGTGTCCGGGGCCGCAGTTTGGTCTGCCCAACGGATCGCAGTGTGGGATCGTCGCATCGGGTGTCTACGGATGCAAGGTCACTGTCGGTTCGACGCCCGCAATGGGTGCCCCAGCTCCAGCCCCAGCTCCAGCCCCAGCTCCGGCCCCAGCTCC